>VYZS01033116.1:0-13778 GCA_013400695.1 Neodrepanis coruscans | reverse complement strand
TGTGACACCATTCACCACCATTCACCCTGCCATTCATCCAGTTCTTAACCCAGCTCAGAGTGCACCTGTCCAAGCCGTGGGCTGCCAGCTTCTCCAGGAGTTTGCTATGAGAGACTATGTCAAAGACTTTGCTGAAATCCAGGCAGACTACATTCACAGTCTTCCCCATATACACCAGGTGAGTTACTTGGTCATAGAAGGAGATCAGGTTGGTCAGGCAGGACCTGCCCCTCCTAAATCCATGCTGGCTGGGTCTGATCCCTTGGCCATTCTGCAGGTGCTGCGTGATCACACTCTGGATGAGAGGCAGACAGGCCTGTAATTTTCTGGATCCTCCTTACGACCCTCCTTGTGGATGGGTGTCACATTGGCCAACTTCCACAAACTAACAAGAGGGAGATAGGAGATTACCTAAGTGGCGCATGTTGTTATAGCATGGATGATGTAAAATTAGACCGGTAAGCATTTAATAAACTCAGTAAAAGAGTTTGATCAGTGTTTTAAAGTGATTATTTGGGTTTTTCTTGAATTCTATCTGTCTGAGAGAAAAAACAATTTTGCAGTAAAAGCTAGAATTGATATTTAAGTATTCTTCAGCTTTCTAACTTTAGTAAGGTCTAGAAACATTTCAGCAATTCATTTACTTGCTAGATGAAAACATTTCTTTCCATATGCAGACCTATTTAAAGGCTTTCCTCCCCCTGATGCCAGCTGGGCAGTTCTCAGGGAGATGCACTACTGCTTGGTCAGTGTGCTGAGCCTGGTCTTACTAGTCCAATGAACTGAGCCACAGCCTACAATGCAATTTCATTTATCAATGTCTTCATTTAGTGCTTTTCTTTGAAGTTGTCAGCACTTTTGTGCTATTGTTTTCACTATAACTGATAATTATATCACTTTTGTTTCAATACCACATTGTCTTCCTAAGCACTATTATTGTGACTAAAACCAATAGCAAACAGCCTTTATTTAAAAACATCTCACCATCTGCAAAAATCTTCCGAGGTTAAAGTAAAAACTTCCTAAGATCTTTAGCACTATAATTTTATAGCAGTTGAAATCTCAACCGTGTGTAAAAAGATTTAAAGAAACAGCAGCAAAACCTTGTTCATTTGGTAAGTAGTTCTGTGATCAGTATACAGTGTAGCTAAATGAACTGATACTCTATGCAGAGTTCTGGCTTTATTTTAGATTAAAAGAAAACCTAGGTAATCGTGTTCTGCTGAGGGATGTCCTGTACAAGATATGGACTGTAACAAGGAGGTCTTTCCTGAAGCTGCAGTGAAATATGTCCACAGTTGAAGGGCAGGGCAAAGAGTGGTTGATGGAGACTGAGCCTATGTTATTTAAAAAGTTATGGCTAGTTTCCCTGATTTACAGGGAGGTGAATATTTAGTGTTTCTAGAGACTAGATCATTATGTACATATTTATTTATTCTTTCACTTAATTACATTGAAACACCTTATAAACCATAGATGCCTGGAAATTAAACATACATGAAACATACTCTACTAAAATATTGCTGTTGTATTCTGCTACATGTACCTTTGTTTGGCATAGAGATTAGACAAATGTGTGAACAAGAATTGTGATTATCACTAGTTTGTTACAAGTAGTATGCACAGTACTTTGTAAGTCAGTAAGAGAGTCAGAGAAGACGAAGTGACCTCACTAATGTCATTCAGGAAGCAGGAAACTGAAATAGCATGGAAAATTCTTGTTATTGCTGTATGGTCTTATTTGTTAGAAGGTCTTAATGCTCAATTTTGTGCTATCTAATCGTTAACTTCCACTAAGTTTCACAGCTTCAGTATGAAACTTAAAAGCAAAGGTGTGAGAGGGAGAAAATTCTGGAGTGAATTGGTATTGGCAGTGAGCAAAATAAGTAGACCAAAACTGTGGCACACGCTGAAAGTATTCCCTACTGAGTTTCCTCACCTTTGAAGTGTTTCATAGTCGGGTGCCCTGCTGGGAATAAACAGAGCTTTTACATCCTCTAATGCGTAATTTCTCATGAGCGTAAAGTTAAAACCAGAGTGTGTTGCAGACTTCTCAATCTTCTATTGAAGTATTTGTTTTATTAAATTCTGTTAGGAACTTTTAAATTGATTTATTCCTAGGGTGAATCATTAATTTGTAGCTAATAACTGTTGAGCTCTAATTTCACAAGTAATCCATTTTTATTATTTGTAAAGTATTCAGAAACTTTTCTGAGTAATGTTTTCTTTTATTGGTCCTGTTTAAAACCATTGCCATGCTGCAGCCAGGTGCAACATACAGAAAGGGCATAGCATCCACTTAATGCTTAATATATACTGAAAAGTAGGGCCAAGAGGAGTAAATGCACTGATGGAGAGACAAGACTTTCCTGGGAGAACTGAGTTACAAAACAGCAAAGATGTGTTGCTAAGTATTTCCTGGTTTTCCACTGTAAGAGGCAGTAGTTGAAACACTTGCCTAAATGAGGAAACTCCATACATTTTTGTGTGAAGGTGTTTATTACATATACAAAGCTTAAGGAAAGCTTTTTAATAAAGCAAATCAAAGGCATATCTAATACTAGATCAGTGACTGATAAAAAAAGTTGACTTTTTTTTTGCTGATAGGATTTACTACAGTTACATTTTTATTTAGTAAGAAAAATGTCTTTAATAAGTTACACATGAAAAGCATATTTTGTATTAATCCTTTGATAAGAGAGGAATAGACATTTTCATTTGATATTGTCCTTGATTCTTGTGCTTTGTGATGTTCTTTTAAGGCTTTGCACTCTAGCCATTTGATTTACATTGTAATCCAATAAGATAAAATCTGTTCATGTCTTCTGGTTGGTTGTTGTTGTTGTTTTTTTTTCTTTTAAGTGCCACACCTTGTTCCACTTGATTTACAAAAATACAGCATAGTTTCAGAGGTTATAGAAGAGGAAAGCCTGCTATTTTTTTTTTTTAATGTGTCTCTTTAAAAGTAAAAACAAGTTAAGATTTTTTTCCTATTTGAATATGTCAAAGCCCCAAAACCATGTTGTTGCAAATTACTTGTCACTTTTTGGTCCATTCAAACCAGAAGACTGACTGCTTTCCTTTTTACCAGCAAAACTAGGTAGAGAAAAGATGCATTTTATAATCTTACATTTTTGTAAGGCTCAATATTCAAAAAGCAGTCAAACCATCTGTTTGTTTGGCTTTTCACTATGTAGCATAAGTATTCTAGGTAATTTAGATCTAACTAATTAATTAGTTCTGTCATGTTCATTTGACTGATACCTGAAACAAACTTGTTGCCTTTTTAAGGGTCATTTATGGTCTTAGAGTTGTGGTTACACGTGAGTTTGTGTTTTATTAGTTTGAAAATGGAGAAAAAGCTTAGTAGAGCCACCAGCAAGTTGACTGGGAAAAATAAGCATTTTTATTTTGCTTGTTGCTTACATGCTGCTTTTCCATTAAATATTTATTTAGCTATGTAAAAACACATTAGTAATTTTTGATGTTCCGCTTGATACACCTTCATCTTCATTGGAAAGAGGTGAAAAAGTGACCCAAAAAGGAAGGAGAGGTCTTCTTTAACATCATGATTTTTTCTTTAAAAGTAAATTATCCTGAAAAATGTGGTCTGAAATAAATAAGTGTTGTGTAGTACTGAGAGAGGTCCAAAAGCAATACAGAAGAAGCCCGGGCAATATCATGGGATTGACTGGGAGATGATGAACAGTGAAGTAAAAGTAAGAAATAGTTATAACTTTGTTACATAAAAGGTTATTGATACTGACATTGTTAGAGGACATCATCCTGTTCAAAATAGGATTTAATATCCACAAGCATTCTACACATTGTCTTAGTTGTAAAACTGAACTTTGCGACAGATACTTGATGGTTTCTAGCTACTAAGGAATAACAGACTTATATGGAAATTATGCTACAGCACTACATAGTGCAGGTTTAAATGTTAATTCCCATATGCCATTGCTCCCAGTGTGAGCTGGGAGCTGGACTCCAAAATACAGGTGTAACATAAAGTATGACTACTGCTATGTTCCTTGAAAATTTGTTTATGACTTTTTATTTTTTTGATAATTTACATGAGAAGTGTTTATGAGACCTGGCTTTCTAAAGGTCTCAGGCACCGTTCATTGACATAAAATCATTTTATGTATCAGACTCTAGTCAGGCAAATACATAAATAAAATAAACCTTGAAACAGTTTCAAACAAGCATTTTAAATCTGTGTTAAATCTTATTGTAAGGGCAGGAGTTAGCAAAAATCAAATAATAAAACTTGCTCTAGAATTAAAGTCTTGCATGCTATGTTTCAATCTTTAGTATATATTCATTGTTGATTATAAACACCCTAAAAATAGGGATGAATAAATGGAAATGCTGACAGATTCTGAGCGATCATGTTGGTAACAGACACTGCTATAATTAGCCACAAATCTGAGTAGACAGTGAAATATGATTGCCGTGTTTATGCCTTGCACTGGAAGGAATGTTTGTTAATCTGCACAATCCTTTTAAATGAGTTGGGGAGCAAGAGTTTGTGGAAAAAAGAAGCTGAGGTTTATTTCCTTTTCAGGCTGATGTGAGTGTTTAGCAAAAGACAAGAAATAATTGCAGGATATTAGATAATTCTGGCTAATTTTTGTTATCTCAGGATTGAGAAAAAATATCAGAATTTAAGTTGAAAAATCAGCACTGTACAATTCAGCAGAAGAAGACATGTAAAAAGTTTTCTATCTTTTTATTATAAACAAAACATGATTGAAATAGTTTGATTGTCATTAATAACTTTCCTTTGTTTTTAGGCATTTAAGTTATGCAATCAAAAAGTCTTTTTCTCCTGTTTTCTTTTTACTGTCAAGCTGCTGTTTCTGTTTGTAATTTCAGAAGTCAGAGCCCAGCTGCTGCTGAATTTAACTTGCTCCTGAGAGCATATTCTTTGGAAACTTATGGTGTTGATCCTCATCCATGCAAGGTAACAGTCTTTTTACTAACATTTAATAAATTGTTCTTTTTACTAATACTTAGTTAAAAGCCACTAATGGAATACATTTAGCTCTGGTTTTTATCCAGGCAGAAATAGTGAGTAATTTTTAAAAGAATTTGCCCTGGAACTATATATTATACGTAAGGCTTGAAAGAATACTGGTTGACGTTGCTGTATCAGTCAAAGGAAACATCTCCCCAGAAGAAGAAGAATGTCATAGGAAAATCTAGTAGAGTGTCATGACAGAAACTTAGATTGTACTTCATAATTAGTTTGCATTTTATGCAAAGGTTTCTCTTAAGCCCTTCAGGTGTGAAATACTTTTTGTATTTTCAGGATTCAACAGAAAAGGTCCAGAAGATGCAACAAATTGATAGTCCTTGGCAGATCAGTTTTTCAAAAACCATCAGAATATGAAAATCTTAAGAGAAATAGCAAACCAAATGTATAGAGGGGAGAACCCACTTCCTATTCCCACTTGCGCTTTGATATTTTGTGGTCATCTATAAGAAACTGATTTTAATTAATCATTCTGATTATCTGCATTTTTAATTACTTGGTTATATCTGCATAATATGCAGTGTTTATTTTTAGCATTACTTGATTGTGTTTTAACTGCTGCTTTTGCTTTGGCTTGTATATTAGCTCATCTGCTAATACTTTTTAGTTAGCTACTCTGGTGGTGAGCACTCTTAAGCAGTTAGCTCTAACATAAAGCTGCATAAGATTTCAGAACAATGTTCCTGTGTGAAAGAAAGGGACTGGTTCAGAGTTCAGTGAAGTCAGTGACATAGTAAACTTTGGTTTGAAATTATACTGGAGATTTTCAAGGACATCCCAGAGACTCAGATCGGCACTTAGAACAGAGGCAAAACTAGCTCAGAATTTCCTCTTTGCCTGTGTGGCAGAAATCCGTAGTGTGTGGGCAATCAGAAATCCATGACCCATGCTTAAGGATAATTTTTCTGTCTTCTGGCAGGAAACTGCAGAGCAAGGTTCTTCACTGGCTCCTTATGTTATACTTCTTTCAGTGGCTGCAACTTCAGAACCATCCCTATTTCTGTTCCCCTTTAATTTATTGGTAGAACATCAGGCATAATAAAGTTGATGGAATTTGGGATGGAAAGGAAATCCAGTTGATACAAAACTAACCTGAACCGTTAATCACAAATTATGAGCTGGAACTTCTGTTGTGAAGATAAAAGTTTTTAAAATGGTCTCTTCTATCTGAAGGGCAAGTATCATTGTATCCTCTGGTTTGTACTCAAGAAAACTCAAGTATATATCAGAAGCTTGTAGTAAAAGTTGTCTATCAGAAGTACTTCCAACTCATCTTGCAGGGTAATAATGTATTGTGAAATCTTAAGAAAATCCAAGTGTTGAAGCAGATACAAATCCATGGTTTATAGTTAGTCAGCATGTTAAGAATGGGACATACACAGAAGTGTATGTTCATTAACCTTAGTAATATACCTAAGGAGTCCGCGTTATCAGCTACAGGTATATGGAAACAAAGCATAAGATGCTGTTTCTCACTTAAATGTTTAGGAGTAAATGAGGCCCATATTGTCAAGTGCAGTGCTTTTTCTTTAAAAGTGTACATTTTGAAGTCAAAATTTATTTTGAAAATGAAAACAAAATCGAGGTAGTCTTGAGTGGAGTAACAAGTTACGCTATCAGTAAGAAATACCTAAGTGCATAAGGAGAAACTTATGTTTCTTTTTCTCTTTCAAGGATTCAATTGGGACAACTACATTTTTAGGATTCACAGCTGCAGGATTTGTAGTTTTCCAGGGGAATAAAAGAATTCATTTATTAAAATGGTAAGCATGCAAAGCAGTATCTTAAAAACCAGAAGTAAGTTCTTCTATGTCTTCTCACCTTGATAATATCTTCACCTGCATTGGCTGTCTTTAAGGGGAACCATGTGAACATTCTTGCCCCACCATGTTTCTGTTTTAAAGGACTTTAGACAACAACAACAACAACAACAACAACAATAATAATAATAATAATAACAAGAACTTTAGTCTCATTCATTTTCCAATGAAAATTATTCCAAAGGGTGCATTAGTCAAAATAATGCATGAGTGCTAAAATTGAGCAAGTTGATTTTTCAGCTATGCTGTAAGTCACCAGTGAGACTTATTGACACTTTTTTTTTGTCTTTTTTTTTTTTTTTTTTTTCAAGAAATGGGTACTAATACAATTGTCCTTCGTTTGTCTGGTTTTGTTTTTGTTTTCTGCTCCTGTGAAACATTTGACTTAATTGGTTAGCATCAACCAGCCACATTTGAAGAAGAGGTAAAACTGAGCTCCTCAGTGTAGTTGGCCATGCCCTCATCAGTATGATGGAGAGTGAGCAGTCATGCTTAGATGTTGATAAATCTTGTTTTAGCCTTATTGCCAAAAGGCAATATTTCAAACATCTGACATCCAAAACCCTTAGAGAAGGTTATGAAATAGTCCCAGTGTCTCCATTTTAGCTCTGGAAATGGCAAAATTTCCACTACAATATAAGCAGAGGCATTGCATTGCCTTTTTATGGTACACTGCTAGTTCATATGTAGACTGAGCTTTTGATCTTGGTTAAATTAAATTTTTACATAGGTTTGTAACTCCTAGTTCCCCTGTAATAAGTTCTGTCCAACATTATCTAAATCTTCCTCTTGTGTTCTGTAGTAAGTAGTCAGTTACTAAGATGTATGATATGAAATCTCAAATAAATAAGAATAGAGAAATGTATTATCTTTGCCCCAATTTAATTACAATAGACATTTTAAGATTTTAAGATATAAGAGGAATTACAAATCATCAATAGAGTGTAAATATAATTTTTTGCTTACCTTAAATTTCCTCTTCACTTTCCAAAAGCCAAAATTAATTCTTCAAATGTGCATGGGGATGTAAAAGAAATACTCCAGGCTTATGTTCTCTAAAGAAATATAGAAGATTAAATACTTTTATGCTAAAGGTTGTAAGGCTCCTATACAGGCCCTTTTTCGTTTGGCAACTTTTGTGACCTTGGGAACCAGGGGAACTTACATGCAAGTTGTTTTTCTTACTTGTAGATCTATCTGTTTTTCCTGTACTTAATTTTTTTTCTTCTTCTAGGTGTGATGTCTATAAACTTAAATTTGAAGGGAAGACTTTTTATGTGTTCGGAGGTCAGAAAGAGGTTAGGTTTAATATTTTTATAGAACTTCTGTATTTGATTAAGATGCACTAAGTGGCAACATAATTTTTTAACTGAACCAACTTCTAAACTATCCATAATTGTACTTCATACTATAGCTAGAATATATAATATGAGTGAATAGGAATATTGCTGTTGTTGAAAGAATGTCTAATTTGCAAAGGGTTGAGATATTTCTCATTTAACATTCATGCTGTGCTATGTTTATCATTGTTCTGGTTGTCTTTGGAGTCAAGATTTAATTGATTATCAAGTGCTAAATCTGTTCTCATTCATTTCAAAATATAGAAAATATCTATATAATTGCAAATTCAAGTGAGTGTTGATACCTGTACTCAGTACAAGGTATTTTTGGATAATCACAACCATGTCCTCAGGTCTTGGTCAGCTGAATAGGCTAGAGTCTGTCTCAGGTAGATAGGAGTCCTGTCATTGGGCTCTTGTTATTGAAATCATAGAGATTTTTCCCTACAGCATGCTATAATCAGTTCTTTCTCTAGGTCAGAGTGATATCATCTAAGATTAAGGTTTTGAATGGAGGCAAGGAAAGAAAATGATGGAAAGAAATAATATCAGAGGTATCAAGGACTGTTTGTGTGGTTGCAAGGAGATTTTGATGGTAGGACATCAAATGGTAGGGAACAGGGAGAGGTGGATGTTAAGCAGTACAACTGCAATGTTGATTATTGAACACAAAGACTTTCTTCCTTTGATTTTGACCTGAATACAGTTATCCTACAAGCCACTTATATGTATCCTCTTCCATGCCCCCTCCAAGTATCTTTTTATATTACTGGAAAAATTGCCTGGGCTGTTTTAAGTATCAGCTATGTATGGTTTGTACACCTGTGGGTGAACCGCAGTTTGAACCTACACACCTACACACCTACCCTAATGGTGACACTGTCAGGTACATTTACTTCAGTCTCTGAGAATTCAACCTTTTGGCTACTTTAATTTGCTTTCTTTTCCTTGTCCCTAGAAAAAGGCTATGCTGTCATTCCATACCTCTACACCAGCAGCTTGTAAGCATCTGTGGAAATGTGGGGTGGAGAACCAGGCTTTCTACAAGTATGTAAACCTGAAGCCATTATGTATACTGAAAATTAGAAAGTGCATGTGAGTAGAAGATTGTTCATTGTGAAATGTTTCATTTCATGAACAGAATACAAAAATACAAAATGAAAAAAAAAAGAGAAGGAAGTTAATGGAAAATATTATTACATTTTGAGCAAGTATTAGAACTTGTTTAAAATCTAAATAAGGCGGGAGAGTTTTGGCAGTGAATAATGATATTTTTTTCCAGCATACTCTTTTTGCTGCTGTGTACTGAGATGTTGGTTAGATACAGTAGTGAGCTGTGTCTGGAAACATTGTTGCCCTGCTGTTGAATATCTTGAGAATGGAGGAAACTCTCTGTTATGCTTAGTTCTCTGAGCTCTACTGCGGGCAATTGCTCTTCCACTTAGAAGCCAAGGATTAGTAGGAGTTGACAGAAAAAGAAACAATTCTCTGCTAGGATTTTAAAAAGAAAATGGTTTTTAGAGACATTTTGAAAGATACCAGCGATCCTGTTTAACAAAAAAAAAGCCTGTAAATTGACAAGAAAAAAAAAAAAGAGTACCTACCTCCATATTTCTTAAAAGAGAACCTGATAATTCCTCATTAAAAAGCTCTTATGCATTCTTTCTTCCCTCTTTTGACTTTGTTATGTCTTTTTATTGATGCTTGCTTTAAGCATGTTGGTTTTATTCTTTCTGCTTAGTTTTTCCTTACGGATTTCTGCATATTTTGTAAAAATTACTGCTTCTGTGTTGACACAGAGCAACACCTGGGGGCTGCTGTAAGGGACATAATAAGTAGGAAGAATGTGTTTTCTAACCTGGATGTTAATGACCTGCTTTAATTTGGAGAAGAGTCCAACACTAATACAATACTGTATAATATCTATTCAATTGATGTATTCAGTGAAGAAAGATTTATGGAAATATGAGCAGGCACAATACATCTGTTAATTCTTTATGTTAACATGCACTGCATTTGAGACCATATAAAATCTTCTTATAGTCTCTCTCTCTCTTTCTCTCTATCTATCTAACTATATCTAGCTATATTTAGCTATATCTGTATCTANCTTCCACTTAGAAGCCAAGGATTAGTAGGAGTTGACAGAAAAAGAAACAATTCTCTGCTAGGATTTTAAAAAGAAAATGGTTTTTAGAGACATTTTGAAAGATACCAGCGATCCTGTTTAACAAAAAAAAAGCCTGTAAATTGACAAGAAAAAAAAAAAAGAGTACCTACCTCCATATTTCTTAAAAGAGAACCTGATAATTCCTCATTAAAAAGCTCTTATGCATTCTTTCTTCCCTCTTTTGACTTTGTTATGTCTTTTTATTGATGCTTGCTTTAAGCATGTTGGTTTTATTCTTTCTGCTTAGTTTTTCCTTACGGATTTCTGCATATTTTGTAAAAATTACTGCTTCTGTGTTGACACAGAGCAACACCTGGGGGCTGCTGTAAGGGACATAATAAGTAGGAAGAATGTGTTTTCTAACCTGGATGTTAATGACCTGCTTTAATTTGGAGAAGAGTCCAACACTAATACAATACTGTATAATATCTATTCAATTGATGTATTCAGTGAAGAAAGATTTATGGAAATATGAGCAGGCACAATACATCTGTTAATTCTTTATGTTAACATGCACTGCATTTGAGACCATATAAAATCTTCTTATAGTCTCTCTCTCTCTTTCTCTCTATCTATCTAACTATATCTAGCTATATTTAGCTATATCTGTATCTATATCTGTATCTATATCTATATCTCTATCTCTGTCTATATATCTAAAAGCCAATATTAAGTTTATCAGGAACTGTTTTCCATTGGAGATAGACTTAAGCAGGAAAATAATGCATGGTGTTTGAGTGGTTTTATTCTACATTGCTAGAATAAAAAATAGGAAATAAATAGGGAATAGGAAACAAGTCCCACCCAAAGGAGAGAAATTAGTACTCATATAAAGATGTCTGAGGAAGACTTTTAGGAATATCACCTCTCTGCTCTTGTTGTTAAATGTTTGTAATACTAGCTGCTTGGGTTTTGGTCATAAATACATGGTTGGAGGGGGTCTGGTCTTGACTGAGTGCCAGATGCCTCTCACTTCCTCTCCTCAACAGGTCAAAAGGAGAAAATAAGATGAAATAGCTCATAGGTTAGGATAAACAGAGGAAGATTACTTCCCAGTTACTGTCACAGGCAAAACAGACTTGACTTGGGGAAGTTTAATTTAATTTGTTTCTTACCTTCTTACTCAATTTCAAATTGCTGATAAAGGCAAAACTAAAATCACCTCTCCCCTGTTTCTTTCCAGAAGAAAGAACTCTACTCTTTAATTTCTGACTCGTCTATGTCCTCCATGCCCTGAGCAGGAAAAATGGGGGGTGGGGCTTGCCATTTTTCTCTGCTGATCCTTCCTTCTCACACTTTTCTCCTGCTTCAGTCTCCTTCATGAACTAATCAAGCATGAATCCTTCCCTTAGGCTTGCAGTCCTTCAGGATAAGCCTACTGCATCATGGGCTCCTCTCCATGGGCCACAACTCCTGCCAGGAGTCAGGTGCAATGTGNCTTATGCATTCTTTCTTCCCTCTTTTGACTTTGTTATGTCTTTTTATTGATGCTTGCTTTAAGCATGTTGGTTTTATTCTTTCTGCTTAGTTTTTCCTTACGGATTTCTGCATATTTTGTAAAAATTACTGCTTCTGTGTTGACACAGAGCAACACCTGGGGGCTGCTGTAAGGGACATAATAAGTAGGAAGAATGTGTTTTCTAACCTGGATGTTAATGACCTGCTTTAATTTGGAGAAGAGTCCAACACTAATACAATACTGTATAATATCTATTCAATTGATGTATTCAGTGAAGAAAGATTTATGGAAATATGAGCAGGCACAATACATCTGTTAATTCTTTATGTTAACATGCACTGCATTTGAGACCATATAAAATCTTCTTATAGTCTCTCTCTCTCTTTCTCTCTATCTATCTAACTATATCTAGCTATATTTAGCTATATCTGTATCTATATCTGTATCTATATCTATATCTCTATCTCTGTCTATATATCTAAAAGCCAATATTAAGTTTATCAGGAACTGTTTTCCATTGGAGATAGACTTAAGCAGGAAAATAATGCATGGTGTTTGAGTGGTTTTATTCTACATTGCTAGAATAAAAAATAGGAAATAAATAGGGAATAGGAAACAAGTCCCACCCAAAGGAGAGAAATTAGTACTCATATAAAGATGTCTGAGGAAGACTTTTAGGAATATCACCTCTCTGCTCTTGTTGTTAAATGTTTGTAATACTAGCTGCTTGGGTTTTGGTCATAAATACATGGTTGGAGGGGGTCTGGTCTTGACTGAGTGCCAGATGCCTCTCACTTCCTCTCCTCAACAGGTCAAAAGGAGAAAATAAGATGAAATAGCTCATAGGTTAGGATAAACAGAGGAAGATTACTTCCCAGTTACTGTCACAGGCAAAACAGACTTGACTTGGGGAAGTTTAATTTAATTTGTTTCTTACCTTCTTACTCAATTTCAAATTGCTGATAAAGGCAAAACTAAAATCACCTCTCCCCTGTTTCTTTCCAGAAGAAAGAACTCTACTCTTTAATTTCTGACTCGTCTATGTCCTCCATGCCCTGAGCAGGAAAAATGGGGGGTGGGGCTTGCCATTTTTCTCTGCTGATCCTTCCTTCTCACACTTTTCTCCTGCTTCAGTCTCCTTCATGAACTAATCAAGCATGAATCCTTCCCTTAGGCTTGCAGTCCTTCAGGATAAGCCTACTGCATCATGGGCTCCTCTCCATGGGCCACAACTCCTGCCAGGAGTCAGGTGCAATGTGGGCTCTCCACAGGCTGCAGCTTCTCTCAGACCGTGTGAACCTGCTGTAGTACAGGGTCCTCCACAGGCTGCAGTGTGGCTGCTCTGTAGTGGGCTGCAGGGGACAGCCTTCTTTGCCATGGTTTTCTCCATTGGCTTCAGGGTAGACTCTGCTCCAACACCTGGAGCATCTCCTCTCCGTTGCTCTTCTCTGAACTTCGTGTATGCAGGGCTGCTTCTTTCATCTGTTTTTCTACTTTCCAAATTTCTTCAGGGAGTGAAGTTATTTCTTTAGCAAGATTTCTTAAAATTGCATTCACCTGGTGGGTCTTTCAAGGGGACTACTTTAATATAATGAAGATTAGTAATAATATTAAATGGAGCGGAATCTGGGTGATAGATTGGAAAATATGAATAGTTAATATGCAGAGTGCAGAAAAATAACAACACTCTTCCACACTTGAAACTGAAGCTAAAACAAGCTATAAATAAAAGCTTAAGATACTAGTTTTGAAATGGAAGTTTTCACACATTTCAGACAAATAGAGTTGTATACTGTGACTGTTAGTTACTTAACAACATTAGATAAATCCCTTTTTTTATGTTCTGTATGACACCAACCAGGTGTTCTAGTAAGATTAGAATAGACATAGTGAGATTGTGTAAATAATTCATTATAATGACACTTTCTGACGTGGTTTTACCACAAAT
>VYZS01033065.1:8586-32967 GCA_013400695.1 Neodrepanis coruscans | reverse complement strand
TGCTGGACAGTGAGCAGCAAGAGGAAGGTATGGCTTATAGAAGGGAAGGGACTGGAAAACTGTGGGCTCTTTGATAGTGGATGGGTCACAGTATGACTCTGCTCACTGCATGGTGTCCTCAGGATAACCACAGGACAGGATATGGGAGACTCCAGGTACCCTCCCAGCTCTGTTCTCTTCCTTTTCTCACTTGCTCTTCTTTAGGTGGATGGCATCAGCCCAAAGGACCTCACTGCAGGGAAAATCTGCCCTTGAATTGCACACTCGCAGCTCCCCTTATGGATAAGCTTTAAGAACAGCTCCTCCACATGTTTGTTAGGCAGATCCCCAGCCCACCATGACAGAAGGGAGCACACGAGTCTTTTGGCAAGGTAGCTGGGCCTTTTTGGGCCCAGCAACACCACGGGCATGGCAGATGTGTATTACAGGAGCCAACATCACTTGTGCCCTTCCATGGCAGCAGCTCTGCTGCCCTACAGTGACATGAAGGTTCAGACTTGCTCCTGACTCTCTGGGACTAGTTTTTCATAATCATCTGTTTCTACCTCAGTTTCAGGAATCCCAGCTAGTGATCAGTGCTTGCAGCTCTAGTGATCAAGCAGGCTCTTGGAATTTGAACCTCTCTGAAGACCTGGTGGTTCTGCAGAGAGCTCCAGAGTCAGGGATGGAAGGAAGGGCTAGAAGGGATTCAAAATGGGAGGGATGCTAACTTTACTGCTGGAAATCATGGTCCACTCTCTGGCTCTGAGTTCACCCACAAGACACCTGTCTATTTTCATGCAATACCTACTGATTTTCCCCTCAGACAGGAGCACAACAAATGGCAAAGATGATCCCCACTCACTTTGGAGAGACGTAGAAGGCAATATTCTTCTGGGGCTGACCACCTTGTTGTGACTGCTGTAGAGCACAGGGAGATTTCAGTGACACCAGTGGCTTGGTCAAGCTGCATTAGGGAGCTGGGACATGACTAAAATCCTATTCCAAACCAACCTGAAGTAGTCTGATACGGAAGGGCTGAAAGCTCCCTCTTACGTACGATCTGATCTCTCTCTTTGCCTTTAGCTCATCTTTCCAGATGAGCTTCAGGGGTCCCAGCTCAGCCAAGTTGCACATTCCAGGCCTTTCTACTTGGTAGCCCCAGTTCTTCAAGATAAAGGCTGCTCTCTCTTGTCAAGCAACTATGAAGAAGCATTGCTCAGTTTCTGTCAGTAAAGCAGAGACAAGATCTGCCTGCCCATTCTCACAGCTCCTGGCCATCTGGAGAAGGGAGTGTTCCCTAACTCAGCTCCAGAGAGAGCCAAGTGGTTCACATCCACTGAGTCCAAGCAAAGGACAACACTGAAGCTGATCTGTGCAGGCACTTGTCAGACTACCAGTATTTTGGGAGCAGCCCTCTCCTAACACAGTCATTTCTTCCTAGGTGTAAAGTCTCCTGGTCTGGGTATCTGTGAGTGGCTTCTGACCATCTTGTCTTTCCTGTTTATCGTCATGACCTTCCCCATTTCTATCTGGTTCTGCATGAAGGTGAGTATGGCCATGGGGCTCTCTCAGTATCTGGTGTCTGATGTGGATGTCACACACTGATTCAGCACGTGTTGGACATAAGCAAAAAGCTTTTTTGGTCTAAGGCCCTATTTACACCTCTTCAACTCATCATTAATTTTGATTTATTCTTTATTACACGTTACTACAGCACAGGGGTCCACCCCCTGCCTATCAAATACTCCTGCTGCAGTATCAGCAGACAGGGCTTAAGTTCCTCTTTTTTAAAACCAATTGCAACATTATTCACTTATGAATATAACCCTCAGCCCAGAACTGACTGCATTGCAGCAGCAGGATAAATAGGCTTTGAATTAAAAATGTTAAGAGAGCTTGATCTCTCAGTTAATGGCAGATTTTCACTCTTGTCTCTTTTTTTTTTTCTTTTAGGATTTATAGCATGGTTACAAGTAGGCATATTTTGCTTCCCACTTCCCAGGAAATTTCACATACCTCTTGCCACTACTTCATACTTGCTGAAATCCTCCCTTTGAGGGGCTTTTCCTGAACAGGTTTCCTCCCATAATGGTGAGGCTGCTTTTCGCAGTTCTACTTCTTCCTCTCCAGCCCAACTTCTCTTTCCCTCTGCAGGTAGTGCGGGAGTATGAGAGAGCCATTGTTTTCCGACTCGGGCATCTCCTTCCTGGCAGAGCCAAAGGACCTGGTAAGGTGTTTACTGAGCTCCTCACAGCCTTGTTGCTCCTCTTTTTCATACTCTCCCAAAGCTCATGTGCTGGAGCCCTACAAACAGACATGGCCAGGCAGGGGCTGGGATATTTTTGCTCCCTTTCTCTTAAGGGCCAGTATCGTCTAATGGCTTTTCTCTATCACAGAATCAGCCTCAGAGTTTGAGCCTGTGTATTGCTGTTCCTTTGTAGTTCTGCATGCCAAACTCTCCCCTGTTCTCCAGAGCAAGAGAGGCAATTTCTGTGGTTCTGATAATCATCAGCTGCCTTTCTCTTCCTCCCACAGGCCTTTTCTTTTTCCTTCCCTGTCTGGACACGTATCACAAGATAGACCTCCGCCTCAAAACCCTAGAGATCCCCTTCCATCAGGTAAGGCTGACACCCCCTCTTTATATTAATTCTTGGATGTCTTTAAGGCTAGATCTTATGCTTCTTAACCTTCATTCTTGCAAAGAAAAGTTTCAAAAAACCATCTCTGAGTTCCAGAGTTCATATAGTTTGCTCAAGATCAGTCTCAGTAGCAGAGGTGGAAGACTACAAAGACTAAAACATCCAGCTAGTCTTCATCATTGTCTCAATTGTGTGCTTTCCTGTGCTACCTTAGAATTTCCAGAACCAGCTCCATCTTCCCAAAAATCTTCTACTTAGGTGGTGACCAAAGACATGGTTACTTTGGAGATAGATGCTGTCTGCTACTACCGATTGGAAAATGCCTCTCTCCTCCTCACCACCCTGACCAGCATCTCCGGTGCCATCCAGCTGCTGGTGCAGACCACCACGAAGCGCCTGCTGGCACATCAAGCCTTCTCTGAGCTCCTGCTGGAGAGGAAAAACATCAGCCAAGAGATAAAGGTGTTTCCTTTATCTTATGGGGAGGGGACAGCAGAGCAAGGGGGGAACTGGGGCTCCATGAAGAAGCTCAGGTCATCAATCCCTCAGAATTAGAGACTCTGCTTTGAAGGACTCCACACTTGGAATCAGTGTGCACTGTAGTTAAATCATCCTAAATCCCTGGGATAAACACAAACTGGAAGTGAGGGCAGTAATTTTTTTTCTGAGGGGACTAGCACAGTAGCACACAAAACCTAATAAATTTACCTCACAGTCCTGCAATTAATGTCCCTGCCCTGTCTTCCTCCCTGTAAGGGGCCTAGGCCAGGGATGCTGTTCTCCCCATGCTCTAAAAATATTCCTCTTCACAGGTGGCTTTGGATGCAGTCACAGGCTGCTGGGGAATCAAAGTGGAGAGAATAGAAATGTAGGTAGGAAATGCTGCTGGAAGGGAATTCCCCGGCCCTTTGCAAGTACCCATCCTACACACTGCTGTCTGCTTCTCTTTCTGCTTTGCCACGGTCTCTCTCCCTGCAGCTATTCTGCAGAAGGTGGAGCCTCACCTCTCACCTTCCTGCACTTTTCAAATTCTTGTGAAACTTCCATATGAGCTGGAAGATTATCAGAACCACAGAAATTGCCTCTCTTGCTCTGGAGAACAGGGGAGAGTTTGGCATGCAGAACTACAAAGGAACAGCAATACACAGGCTCCTGCACTGACAGCCGGGGCAGGATCCTTGGGTGGGATCCCATCACCACTTCACTGCTGGTGCAGGCAGAGCTTACACCCAATTCTGGCTGTCCAGGAGGTGCAGCAGGCACTGAGCCCTCTGTGTCCCACTCTAGATCAGAGGCCTCAAGGTCTCAGCACTGGTAGGAATGGGCTCATCACTCAAAAGTCTGTGCAGAAAGGTGTGACTCACTCATCATGTAGAGAGACATGGAAGAGAGAGCTATGCTGTGAGTAAATAAATCTATGAACAGAACATTCCTGTGCCTGTCTTGAGAGCAGACTCACTGTGGAGTTTCTGCTGTCTCACAGAGTGAGATTTAAGCCTCAGAGGCACAGAGAGAAGAGGTCACTCTGCTGCCTAGTGACCATGCAACGTGATCACTAGAAAAACAGGCTGAAAGAGAAGACTGAGAGTGGAGGTAGAAGGCTAAAGTCACACACAGAGAAGAACACCCAGGGAACAAAGAACATGAAATACTGCTCTGCAGAGACTGACTGATGAGCCCATTCCAAGCTTCAGATTGACCATCCAATGCTGCCAGGAGAGCCAGAAGCCCAGCTAATCCGTGTCCTTTCCTGCCACAGCAACAACGTGCAGCTGCCTGCTGAGCTCCGGCAGTCCCTGGCTGTGGAAGCAGAGGCCCAGAGACAGGCCAAAGTGCGGGTATGCCAACTCTGAATGCTTCTCATCTCCTTCCAAAACACTCCTCCTTTCTTTCCCACCCCTGGTTTGAGGTCCCTGGGACATGACACACAAGCACACAGCTCTGGAAAGATGTTTCCTTTCATTCCTGTTCAAGAGCTAAGTCTAGCAAAGGGAGCCCAATTGTGAGTTTTGATGAGCCCAGTAAAAATACGTTAGACATGAACTCCTAAACTTTTGGCAACGTCAAGAGGTCTAGAACATGCTGTGACCTTCAAGGAGCAGGACTGTTATAATCACACAGTCCCTGGGAATTTCACTGTGGCAACCTCTCTCTGTAATTCATAGTCTGTGCCCCCTTACTCTCAGCCTCACAGAAACCTCCTTTCTTCCCCTGCTTGGTAGGTGATTGCTGCAGAGGGGGAAAAGGCTGCTTCCGAGTCCCTGCGGATGGCAGCTGAGATCCTGTCCAGTGCCCCTGCTGCTGCTCAGCTCCGTTACCTCCATGCACTGCACTCCCTCACTGCAGAGAAAGCTGCTGCTTTCATCTTGCCCTTGCCTCTGGATGCCATGAACCTGGTCTCTCCGGCTACCCCGAGCACTCCAGCTGTGAGCAGCCTCCTCACAGGCAACACAAAGCTCCCAGAAAGCCTGAAAGACAAGAAGGACTCACCCATGCTCTGAGAGCTGTCCCAGAAGTGGTTCCCACACTGTTCCTGGTCAATCCTGCTCAGAGAGGAGCAAGACAGCTGGCTTATTTGGCAACCCATTATCAGGTTCTGGTCTGGAGGCAGGAGGAAAAGTTAGCCCAAGGCTGTAATATAAAGTGGATTATACATGGAAAAAGCCTCTACTTGTTTTGGAAAGGAAAAAATGGAGTACAAGGAACAAGTCTGGCAGGTGTGTAAGAGGAGGTTGAGGGAAGTGGGGTCTCATCCTGTCCCCTCCACAGGACCAGATGCAACTTAGCACCTTAGAGCCCAGCACCCAGAGTCTGATCCATCTTATCCCATCACCTTGGCAGGAAGGACAGACTCTCCCCTATGTACTTAAATGCCCCCCTGTCCCCACACCACCGGCTGGGCAGGTGGGAGTGGGAGTCTGGCAATCCGTGCAGGAACAGGAAGGGGCTCGACATGCAGGCAGGATGGTGGGTCTGCCAGCCTGGTGGTTCTGCAAGGAGGGAACAAGCTGGGTCCATGGTGGTGTCCTGGATTTGGGATTTCAGTCACCACCTACAAGCACATACATCTGCACAACCACAAGGTGTTTAGCCCTTTTCCTGCTTCTTCAGAACTAGGAAGAGGAGGAAAAGGTCGGCTTTAGTGCTTGGTGTTCCCCTGCCTGGCACATCCGCTGCACAGAGGAAGGGCAGGCTGTGCTGCTGCTCACTTCCACAGGGTGGTGAGGCAGGACAACGTCTGAGCTCCTGGGCACCTAAAAACGTGAAGGTGCCCGTTTAACAACGCCTAAGCTGACAAGGGGGAATCGGGCACTGGGGAAGAGCCAGCTGAGAGCCTCGGAAACAGAAACACTTTCACCTACTGCAGCTGCTGTGGTAATCTTCACACACAGAGAAAGGACAGGGAGAGTTCTTAATACTCCAACAAGCCTCAAAACTCCTATATATCTTTCCTGACTAAAGCTGTTTGAAATGACCAGGGGTCTACAGGTATTGTAGTCCCTTCCCTTAGCAAAGATCTGGAGCACTGTCGAAGGAAATACCCGTGCACTCAGTTTCTTTGATCTTTTGGGTGGACATCAACTTCGCTCCTGCCCTTTTATTTGACCTGCAGCATCTTCCCTTGCTTTATAGTAGATCATTCCCAGCACCAATGTTCTGCTGCTGGTGGCCTACAGAGGCCAAGATAGAGGGCACTTTGTGTCCTTTCTCTCAGTTGCCCCCACTTTGTTGCCATCATACACATGCCTAGTACAGGTTATCCAGCCAGTTTCTCTTGAATTTTCACTTATCCACAGCTCTTTGCCTAGTGGTAATACTGCTTCCATAATACTCACTCCACGAGTATTTGCCAGCCTTTTTACAGCAAGGACACATGGTCAACCACCCCCTTTACAAGTGGCTGGGAAGTGGGAAAAATCCACTTACGAACTCAGTGATCACATGATGATCTGAGCTCCAGGTGTAACCTTACATCTGCATCATTCTGTTACTGTAACCCTGCCAGGAGAGGGCAGCAGGATCGCTGTGGCTCCTGCTCCTGTGTCTCCAATACGTCTCAGAAGTGCTCTGCTCATGGAAAACTGGCTCTGGGAAATTGAACAGTTCTGCCATCTTCCACAAGCGAAACTGAGCTGTGCAGTTACTCCTCTAAAGTTGGTTCTGGTTGTTTCTCATGCTGTTGGAATAGGCTCCTCTTTCCCAACCTCAGGCAAAAGGGCATAATACTACACAGAGAGAGCTGCAGCTGATCCTTTCTAAGAACACTTATCTGTCTGCACTTCTAACTCCACGTAAAATCATCCATCCATGCCAAGATTCTTGGCACATCAAGGACCAACAGCTTTACAGATAATGTCTCAAAGGAACAACACTTAGCTGAGAACTGAGTGTCAAGAGACATGCAGTACTTTCTCAGGGCACACAGATTACCCTGTTTGCACTTGTATCTACAGAAGCCAGACATAGCTCTTCTCAAATATGTAACTTTTCTGCAGTTACAGAAAGGCAAATTATAGCTAAGAGCATCCTCAATTCCAAGAAGCATGTCTTGTTCCAGCAGGATCTTCTCCCTTTTACATATACAGAGCTGGTAGCAACTTGCTATTTTACCTTCAGGAGGTACTATGTTCAAAAACCTTGCAGAACATCATTTTAAAATGTACTTAAGGATTATTGATATGCTTCCAAAAGAGAATTTACTCTGAGGGAGTTGGCAGGTGTTGTCTGAGCCAATGTGATTCCTGACAGTTTCACTGCCTGCTCTTCCAAGTTCAGAATGGATCACATTGCAGAGTCATCCCAATTTCTGCACATTTTCTTCCTAACCAGTCAGGCAGCTGGTAACTGGATCATCTGAAACCCAGAGGATGAAGGAGGTACTCATTATCAGACAGACAACCAGCCCATTCTGGCACTGGGGGAAAAAATCCTTGATATGAGAAGGAAGAGGTGCAAACGACTTACTTGCATGATCCAACTGGGATGAGGTAGAAAGAGATAAAGCAGAGACTGATGAGCACAAACAGAAGGGGCACAGGCAAGAGGGATGTGGGGAGGAGAAAATTTAGGTAGTGATGGTATTACAAGGATGACAGGCTGTAAAGATATTAGAACTGTAGGAGGCAGAGGACAAGCAAGACAGATGTGGAAGTGGTGAGGGCAGGTAGAAGAACTGCATAAATGCTGAGATGGCACAGAGATGTCAGGGTAGTAGGTAAGGAGTAGCAGCAGTGGATCGGAGTTGAAACACTACTATGAATGGGCACTAAGACACTACTCAGGCACTGCTGTCCTGCAGTATTTACTTTTTCTGGATCCCTCGGGCTGGCCAGAGGTAGAAGCTTTGGGACTTGAACAGTCTCTGCTTCTGAAATGCTTTCTTGGAAACATTTTTCTGAAATAAAAATGAAACAACAAACCCAAACCATTAATAAAACCACAGAGTTAAAATGTGCCCAAAGTTTCACATTCTTAACAAACAAATTAGCCTCTCATCCTGCTTTGATGTCAAAGAGACAGGATACATTGGAAGACCAAAGGAATAAATTTTAATTCCCATTCTTTCTCCTTCTCCACATTTTATACCTTGTGGATCTAGTTGAGAAAGTACACAAGGAAATTCTTTGATCCACAACAAACTTTTGACCTAAGGAACTCACTGCCACACCACATGGGTGGGCATGGGTGATCAGTGGGTCAGCAATGTTCAAATCCCTCCTGAAGAGAGGAAGAGTGTCCTGTGCTATGAACACAAAAGGCCTGTGGACTCCAAGAGTGAGGAGACCCACAACACTATTTCTTTTCTACTCTGGAATCAGTAATCCTAAACAGGTCTTGATTGTAACAGGGAACACTCACAAGGAAGATGACACCAATTACAGAGATCTCCTAGACATAGACCCCGTGTCATATTAGTTTCTCTCAAAAACAGACCAGATTCAGCACTTCTTTCCACCCTGATCTAGAATCATATTAAAAGCCTCCTTGCTTGACCTCTGACAAAGAGTTGATACAAAACTCTAGGACATGCCCAGGAGGGGAGAATTCTGCACTAAACAGATGAAGGAAGTGTCCTCAAAGATTGCTTCATCTGAGTCTGTGAAAGGGTTCAGAATATTGATTCTTCTGACCTTACATTTCTTTCTGTGTTGCTTCTGGGACCACTTTCCCAATTTTCTTCAGCTCTAGCTCTTTGATTCTCTGCAGAGCTTCTTCCAGCTTCTCTTCAAGACCTTCAGGCCTTTGCTTTGCATTCTGAGCATTGATCTCTGTTTCTGTGAAACACAGAAGCAAAGTTAATGCTAAAACCTGAAATCTAAGGACCTGCTGGCAGGATACCCAAAAGAAAGATTTAGAGAGCTTAGGTGTCCAGGGGGGATTAACTGACTCTATAAAACACATTTATGTCTTCAAAGAAGGGCATTGTTAAAAGATCTACAAAGGATTTCATGGCTCATCTATGTAAACCCTGCAAATTTAATTAATTTTAAAATTCAATGTTTGCTAGCAAAGAGTGAGATGCTGATCTTCATTGTGCAAGGAGTCAATTCTATTAGCAAGGCTAATGAGATGGAGATTCCCTGGATAATGCAAGCTGATGAACAAAAGAAGTATGAGGGAATGTAATCCAGTGTCCAAACCTGCTTAGGTATGGAGAAAGTCATTACCAAACACAGATCTCGATGTGATTCTGTGTGGAGATGCTTGTGTGTCCTTTCATTGCGTTCCCCACACTGAGGCACAACGTTGTGTGGCTGTTCTACCACGCTCCAGGGGACTGACAGGCCCTGGAATTGCTCAGCTGCATTTCCATAACACCCCGCAAATGCTAACAGGACCTGAAGAATTAGAAGTCTTGCAAAAACCATCGCGAGTACCTCTAATTCAGAATGAAACAACATCGGATGTTGGATGAAGCAGAACCAGCACCTGCCTGAAATGAAACCCTGCCCAGCTCAAGCCTCCATTGCAGGACCAGTACACACAGTATCTGCACTTGCAGATGTTCCAGCACTGCCAGGACTTTAAACTCTTTCTGAGAAAAGGGAGTTGAGGCCTTCTTGTCAGTCACTTGCCTTTGGTTGGAAAGGGCAAAACCTTCTTTAAGTGAAAATGAAATCAACAGTGCCACATTTCTTCTTCACCACGTACCTGGTTTGGTGCTGCTGTGTCAGTGTGCAGTCACAACCCAAACAAGAGCTCTGTATCAGCAAAGTGTAAAAGCAGAGGCTATTTGTCAGAAGGACAACTTGTAGCTGTGGTGAATGTGCTAAGATCATTTGAAGTTGTGAGAAGAGAGGAATCAGAGAGAACACCAGCACCTTGCACTGCCCCAGCAGTCTGACAAGTGTTAAATAGGGTCTCATACCAGAGTCTGAGCAGACAGCTAAAACTCAGTGCCAAACAGGCTGAAACCATTGGTGTGGCAGAGACTTCTAACACTGTAAGTGAAATATATCTGATTTCCGAGACTTCAGGTGGGTGTTGGAGTCATACCCTACCTATCTGATCATGTCTGCAGTCCAAGACAATAAATTTAAATCGATTTCTTAATCATCTTAATTTAAGCTGTTTTATATGAAAGTAGACCAACACCAGATCAACCATCTGTACAACACATCCCATTGTGTCAAACAGCCTTCCAGGTAGGAAATTCAACTAAAAGCTCAGCCTGATACAGGCAAGACAATCTTCTGGATTCCAACAGAATTCCACCCCAATAGGTGAAGCAAAAGCTGTCACACTACATGGGGAACTGATCTACCAGTGGGGTAAAACTGAGACAAGGGGCAAGCAGTCTGCTGTCACAAGTGACAGCAATTCCCCCAGCCACAGGCGCAGGTTTCTGTGCAATTCAGTCTCCTGCACAAATCACCAGAACAAATCTAAACCACTTACAAATGACTGGTCTTGCCACGTAATCTGAAATCAGTGCCTTTAATGTATGTCAACGTCCTACTTGATTTAATTTGCAAACTGATCTAATGACAGAAACATTTGTTTTTACCATTTTTATTTCTGTATTCATTACAAACATGTCGCTTTCTACTATGGATCTATCCTTCTCCCAGTTCTTATTTAGGATCATATGCTGGTTATCGGGTACATTCTCATGTCCAGAATGCAGTGACAAACCAAAAATCACACTACACGCTGCATACAGGCTACAGCCCTGAGAGAAAGAAGTAAAACCACAGATAGCCAGGAGGAACAACAGCTCCTTGAACAGGAAATATCAGTATTATTCCAGAGGAAATGCTTACTAAGGGTGAAACAAAATTGTGTTAATGCACCATACAGGAGACATTACAGCTATTTTTAGGGGCATTCTCCTCTGCTCCTTTGGCTGGTAGACAAAAGCCACAACTGAACTCAAACAGGAAAGAAAGTGTTGAAAGAGAAATAAGCATTCCTCATAACTGCTCTCCAGCCAGAAGGAAATTAAAGGAGACACTGAATCCTAGATAGTGTTCTCATAGCTAGCAGTTGCAGACTTGCACTTACTTTTTTTGTTAAAGCCCACATTATTCATGGACAGAACCCACTGCTGAAACATCTGAAAAAATTCTCTAGGTACCACACTGAAAAACCCCCAAGTCCAGAAACAAAGTGATCTCTGGTGCCCCAGATGTGAAGATCTCCTGTTCCAAAGATACCTTTTGTTTCCCAGCTGAAAAAACCCAGCATATTTAAGTACACTATATACTGGAAACCTGGCACAGGCTTTTTTGTTAGTGCTGTAGTTGTGGGCAAACCTGGCATTTACAAGGAATCTTGCACATGTACATTAAGCACGTGCTCTGCCAGGGATTTATTTATGGATGATATTTACCAGAGACAATGGAGCACCACGAAGAGAAACGTACCCCCAGAAATCTGACTGCAAATGAATCACTCATTTGGGTTTTTTTCAAATGTCAAGAATTCCAAGGCAGTTGGCAGTTCTGAGGGTGATGGGGATGTTCCAGGAATGATATTGAAGCCACCAACTGTTTCCACAGATATTGCCCAATCAAAGCAAATCAAAGGCAGTCAGGAATCATTTTTAACACTTCAGCTGATCACGTTTATCCCACTGCCAGTTTCCTGTATCAGAGGCCTCGCAAAAGGAGATTTCTCTTTTCTCACAAGTGTAGTTTTCTATACCAGTCCCAGATCCAATTAACACCTCTGTCCTTACAGGAGATGTGGTTTGTCATCACTCCCAGCTTCATGCAACTGGCTGGAGCCTATAGAGCTCATCTCTACATCCACCTGGGCCAGCCATGCAGGAATCTTGTGATAAAATGCTGGCACCAAGCACCGGCTTGGTGCATGCCAGGACCTCACTTCAGCTCTTGATCCTTGAATAACCACTCTTCCCTACTTCTCACCAAGGCTGTCAAAAACTCAGCTGTGCTTGCAGGGAGAAGAAAATGAAACCTTTAATTATAATTCTTTCAGCCAACAAAAATAAAGCTGGATTCTGTGGGAGATGCCAAGAGGGATGAACAGCCTACATGGGAACTGGCTACACTTAGGGCTAAGAATGAGCCATTTAGCAAACACTGAATACAAAGCAAAATTAAAGAAAACAGGCTTGATTTGAAGCCCTGACTTCTTGTCTTGGCAGATTTGGCTCCCTCGTTGCATACAGGCTTAATATAATTCTTTTTAAAACAGCTTTGCAGTTACAATCCCATTCTTCAAAGATGCAGGTGATACAGTAAGCACAGATGTGCCTGGACAAGGTAGTACATTACATGCTCATCCACTTATCTGGCACATGCTGATGGACTTGCCCTGTTTCTTGGGGGATATGCTTGAAATGTAACAATGCTTCTTCTTGATAGCCACTGTTTAAACTTTATTTAAATCCTGGTGAGGTCCTGGGCTCCACAAGTTGGCATGTTAAGCACATGGTGGTGATGACAATTCTTTTTAATATTTCAGTGATTTTGATGGATGGCTTGGTTTTTTCACTGTATATCTGTGAGGTAATGGTGGTTAATTTCTCTGGACTGGGAGCAGTGCAATGAAGCAATGTTGGGATGTCCAGACCAATAAGAAATACCTTATTCTCACAAAGAAAGTATGCTGTGAAGGCTTTAAAAAGTGATCAAGGGGGAGTGAATAAAAGCAAAGACCTCGAACCAAACTTAAAAATGCTCTATAAGTCCTTTCTTACATCTCTTGTCTAAAGCATTCTCATATGTCATTCTTCTCTCTCCATCTCTCATCCTTGTCATCAAAACCTTTGTGTTTCTGGCACATGTTGTTTGAGACCAGGTAATTAGATCTTAGAAGATAATGAACACTTCAGGTAACTGAGTGCCATTGCCTTGCAGGACAAAATTACCGTGTTCCCAGTATTGTTTCGTACCCATTCTTTATAAACCTCTTTCATTTTCACTGTTTCTTACCAAAGAGAATCTGTAAAGAGAAGGGATACCTTGTCTTTTCTACTGAAAGGTCATTCACTGCATACAAAAATGAATCCAAGCCATTCAAAATATGCTCCATTGTATGAATCAAGAGAATACCTTTCCTGTGGCCCAGCTCCCAAAGCCTGTATTAATATAAGCTAAAATTTCTACTTGTTGAACAGATTTTGGATGAGATATCTGCACTGTGCTGCCCAGTCCTGTGCTCAGATCATGACAATCTGACATTAACTTTTTGCCATGCTAGTGTCTGGCCAATCCTAGCCCCATTCCTTCTTTTTTTTTTTTACAATGAGAAATAATTACTTATTTCCTCTGGCTGTCTCAGCTCCTTTCATAGGCTGAAATATAACACTTAGCATAAGATAATGTAGGATAACTCTGTGAAAGAATAAGATGACAGTACGATAATCAGCTTAGCAAACATGAGTAGCAGTTCCTGACAGCACGTGTTCAGTTTGCTTTTAGTCTGCAAAAGGGAAATAAGATCAATAAAAAAACAGAGATGAAACAATTCTGAAGGCAGGAATAAGTCAAGGTCCTACAGAGGCAAAGGTTGAGAAGGTTAGTTGCAAGTTACTCAATGATTGATTGTTATCTTACATGGGAGATAAGTTTATATCAGCAAAGAAAACATTTATTTACGTATTTTATTATCAGGATAATTCAGTATCTAGATGAAGATAATTTTGCATTACTGATAAGGTAATAAAAAAAAATATTACCTCTGAGAGTGTTATCCGGTTAACAATCTTCAAAGTGATGTTTTGCTTCATATTTTAAACATACCTCCTTTCCTTTTATTTTCTTTTCCATAAATTATCCACATAATCACAAACCACCCACTCTCTCTCTGAACATACAGTTTCCCTGTGTCATATCTGCACTGCATGTTCTTTGTACTCTATCACATTTAAAATTTCAGATGCTCTTTTCACCCATGATTGCAAGTTTCTTGGAGTTTATCCCTTGAATACTCTTGATTCCCAGCACATATCTGGGATCAGACAATGGCTTTGGAAAAGGCCAGTAGAGATTATATGAACCAGTGCTTTATTACCACTTAGTTCCCTGATATCCCCAAGTAAAGACCAGACTGCAAAGCTGGTCATCCCTTACCATTCCCTCCACTTATCCTTCTATTGGAATCCCAGTAGAGCTCATATGCCCCTTGGTTTATTTCTTACAGGGAAGGCTGCTGTGGAGGAGGTGCCTCCCTACTGCTCTGGGTCTGTTTTTATCTTCTGAAAGAAGAGCAGGAATACTGATGTGCCACCAAAAAGTTGGGCCATCCTTTGGCTATGACAGAAAGGTGATGGAAATCAGGTAAGAGAAGTGTGAGGAACCAAGGCTGATATATACTCAAAACATACCAAATTTGTGATAAAAATTGTAACTTTTTTTTCCTCTCACTCAAAATAGCACAAACACGGTGCATATTGAGAAAATATATTATTTACAGCAAAGATGAATATCAAATTCAAGCACATATTGAAAATTCAGGCATTATTAACTCTATGATTGAAATCTGATTATGTGAATCTGTCTTTTGTTAATGTACACACTGTATATTCCTGCATTTTGTGTTTGCATTTATGCTTTACTTTATTTAACATATCACAATGAACTAACAAAAATCCTGCAAAATATAATCTCCTAAATGCAGAAAAAGACTGGGTTTGAAAACTCATGTGTCTCCTCTATACAGGAGCATTGATGCCTGTGCATTCCAGCTAAAATGAACCAAACAAAACAGAGGGGTTCAGTTATGGTAATGACAGCTGCAAAGAGGACACTCTGGTTTGCAGCAGGATGGTACAATCCTTGCTGCACTGAACACAGGCACAAACCCACAGCACTGCTTTGGAGTTACTGTTAGGGACCTGATTATCTAAATAAATAAACAAACATCTAAATAAACATCTCAAGCAGAAAAGCAGAGAAGTGAGGGATGTGCAAATTGCAGGTTGTACCAAATGTCACTGACTTAAGAGTGAGCCCACTGTCACAGGCAAAGGCTGGGAGAGTGGCTGCTCCCACCACCCTGATCCCTCTGGGGCACTCACCAATCCCTGCTGTGGACCTATTGAACCCACTTGTTGAGGCTGCTGCAGACATTTGACAGTTTTCCCTGGCTGGAGCCAGTGTTATTTCTGCTCCAACGTGACCCAACCTCTTCATGAACTGCTCCGTTTCCTTCTGCAGGTCTCCCATGTCCCAGAGTCATTGGGCAAGAGGTGGGAAAAGGGACTGTTGTGATTATTTTGATAGAGGAATTCTCCCTTTTCCCTTGCTATTTTGGGGTATGTACATATCCAAGATCTGGGAAATGCCTGTAATTCCACTGCACAGCCCTCACAAGCCTTTGAGACAGGACTAGGGTGCCTCACCCTCCCTGGGCATGATGGAACAGACTGCTTGACTTCTTGTTGCTTGTCTGCTACCAAGAGACCTTACACTTCCCACATGACCAAGATTACCCCAGCTTGGATCAATTCTGGTTTTATGGAGAAGGAAAGGGGACAGGGAAGAAAGATACTAAAAACATAAGGAGAAACAGGCAAAAAAATTAAAGTTTGAGGTAGAGAAGAGGGGAAATGAAGTAAAGAGAGAAAAGCAAGTGTGAACTTGTTCAAAGGTTAATGCATGTTTGGAACTAGGCCAAGATTTGAAAATTCAAGTAACACGAAAGTACCAAATATTTTATTAAGAATCACAGAGCTATGTAAGCTACACTTTGAACAGGTGCCCATCATAGGCAAGTCTCTACCTTTGAGGCAAAGAGGACAATGAAAGGCTTGAGGACATTGTTCAGTGTCTTTCCACTAACAGGAAGCCCGAGAACAAGTGTGAGCTGGTTTCTGCTTATTATCTGGAGAAAAAAAAAGTGTTATGTGCCTTGTTATCTTCTGAGAGGAGAGGCATCTAACAGTGCCACAGGAGGTTTGCCGTCAGTGAAAGGGAGCTGAAGTCGAGTCCGTTTTTCCTCACAATTAAATCTCTGATCTCCCAGATAGTCCAGAAGTTCTGATAACACCTTCTACCAGGCCAGACTGCTCAGAGCCCCATCCAACCTGCCCTTGAACACTGTGTCAGCTGGGAGCTGATGAGTTCTAGGATTAGGGTAACACTGGGACGTGTCTGAGGATCTCTTTTCTCCCAGCTAGTAATTCACCCAGAGAAACACCTGAACAACAGCACTCAGGAGCAGGTGGGACTGTACCACAGCTCCCTCTGTGATCCCAATGACCTTCAGAAGAAGAATTTGTCCCAACTAGAAAAGGTTAAAAATTTAAAGAAAAAATCTAAGGAAGAAAATCCTTAGCTTTTTGGCCAGTTACAGAATCACGCAGGTAAGAGACCTCTGAAATGGAGAGGAGGAGCTTGTTTTCCCACCACTGCCCACATTCCCTTACTGCAGCCTAAACCATGCACTAGTCTGTCCTGCTCAGCCTGAGGCCAGGCTTACAGCCAAAGCTCCCTCCCTGGGACAAAAAATAGATGAAATCCTGTTTTTTAGGCAGATTTATCTCACATGGCTTGTTGCTGGCCAAAGACCAGTTTTGATGTCTTCCACCAATACCCTATTACCTAAATGCCCAACATCTGATAAAGAACAAAACATTCCTCACTACCTAATGCTGTTAAGCAACACATACACATGGAAGCGTAAAGCTTCCTGCTAAGTCCATTAAACCAGGAGAGCTTCTTTTCTTAATCGTGGATCACAGAGCATCCCTGCCAGCCTAGCATCCTTTGGAAGCATGGTTCTAAGAAACACTCATTTAGCAACTCTTTTATTTACTAATCCCAAAACATCTTTGCCTCAAATCTGTCTGCCCACACTAGGACAGGACAGGTGGTCCATTCATCCTGCCACATCAGGAAGCACAGTCACCTACCATGAAAGGCCATGGAAGAGATCTTAGCTCTGTGTTCTCAGCTCTGTCCTTCCATCGCCTTGGGCTCCTTATCCCTTCTTTGCCTACCTTCCAGCACCCATCAAACTGACAGGTGGTCTGTCAGGTGTCTGAACTTGCTCCAACAATTAGGATAATGCCAAAGCTGATCTGGGGTTTGCAGGTCAGGCACACGTGGCTGTCATGGCTGAGAAAGAAATGTGCCAAGAAGTAGGAGAGGTCAGGGTGACCATCTAATCAAGCTCTGTGCCATTATTTCTCAGGGCTAAAGAAACCAGCGCGGACAGAACAGCCTCAGTAAAAACTTCACAGCAGCACCGGGATGAGAGCACATTTGCAGGGACTGGAAGGCAGTACTTTGGATCTGTGTCAAACAGTGTGGTCAGAAAAGTGATGCAATACAGGATAAATTTATCATATGAGGTCAACAAACTTTCCTTCTACCCCGGGAACAAACACACCTCTAGAGAAGAGACAACTTTAGACAGAAAAAGGCAGGAGATAGAAACACACCCTGTGAGAGCCTCTAGGGCTCTGGTGGTTTGTGGGGACCATAAATACTCCGGGCTGTAGAAAAAAGCGCAGGCGCAGGTCAGGCTTTGGAAACCTCTGGAACAAATCCACACTCCAGGGAGGAAGAAACAGGCCTGATGTAGTCAAGTACCACTGAGGTATCCCTCAACTTGGGGATCTCTGGAGAACAATGTCAGAAGCATTTCAACAGCATTTACTCTGCTGGTGAAAGAGAAAGCAAAACTGATGATAAAAGTACAGGGCTGAGAAAACCGGTGACAAGATGCTTGTTCACTTACCCCAAAATACAGGCAACTAATCCCATGTTTAGTGGTTTTTAGATCTTCAGTGAAGCCTAGGAGAATTTATCTTCTACCTATGGGAGGTAAAGCACCAGCCACATGACTGTGCCAGCTGTCAGGTGCAGAGACACCAAGGAATGCTGTAAGGACTTCAGTTTTTGTCCCTGTAAAGCCATTCCCCATCTTGTGGATTGCCACAGTCAGCTTTCTGCAGAGGTGGGAATGCCCTAAAACACCAGCAGTTGCCTAAAGAATGGCAAAAGGTAATGCAGGGAACATCCTGCTGTTAAGGGGAAGGTGGAAGGAGAGAGAGTAGAACCCCCCTGCCTGAGCAACACTCACCAACTAAATCTTCCCACAAAGCTCCTCTCAGCTTCCTTCCACTGGCTTTTGGTCCAGGAAAAGGCATTTGAGTTGTAGGCACAGCAACTGTTTAATTTTTATTTTAATGCTCAGTCAAGGAAACTTGCAGCCAAGAATGATCTAGTAACAGAATTAAACCCACATTTGTACTTAACAAGGTTAAGATGGGAGGTTTTTTTGCTATTATTTATGGTGGAAACCCCCCTTACATCTGACACTCTGTGCATCCATTCAGAAGAAGCTTCCAATGCTTTGCTACATCCTCCTTAGGGATGCTTGGTTTCCACCTGCTTCTTTCATACATCTGTCTGGGTCAGAGATTTAATTATATTTGTCACCAGTTATTAATCTTACCACTTCTTGGAAGTATCTTATTAATGAAAAAAAATTCATATTTCCATTAGTCGCATAATCCCAGCGAGTTCTCTTCTGAAGCCTCTCTTCCCCAGCAGCCTTGCAAAAGTATGTAATTCTTTATAAATGCTTTTGGTATTTAGATTTTTGACCTCCTTATCAGCTGTATCTTTGTCCTGTGTGTTCTAATTAGGTTAATTACATTTCTTTGCCTTCAGATACACGCTTGTGGGAGTAACCTTGCAGGTAGCTTCCTGTCTTGCTGTGTGAATGGTCTCTTGGAAATACAAAAATTTGCTAAAAACTTCTGAGAAAAGTTTTGTTTTCCCTCTGACGGCTCCTTGGCAGTACTTGATATTCACACCAGAAAGAACAAAAAGATTAATGGCCTTGCTCTGTAGCTGTTGCAGTTTAAGGACAGACAAGACTTTAGAGCATGTGGTACACAGCTGGAAAAATACCACATCAAATTCTTGGCACACAAACCTGCTTCAAGCCCAAGATAAAGGCAGAAGTCACCAATATGATAAACATTTGGCAGCTGCTCCAATTTAATGTGCATTGAATTGGGAGAGGTTAGAAACCCAGTTCTGTTCCAGGAGTTATTGACTCCTTCCCTGTGCTCCTCTCCAGTGCTCCAAGGACACCCTTTCCCTTTGCAGGGATGTGATGGCTGATACAAAACTTAGGAAACTTCAACCACCCTTTTCACCTGGTATTTACCTCTAATGTTTCCTACTGCTTTCCAGGACCCAAAGAAGGGCTTGTGTACAAGTTCCTCCACACTCACCCAACCAAGATCTCCCTCCGCCTTCCATCAACCTTGCCTGGAACCTCCAAGCTTTGGTCTACCATGTAATGGTTGTCTCCACCCCTTTCCCCTCCCTGCCCTTGGAAAGTGAGGGGACTTGCAGCCCCATCCAGGAGGTGGCCATGCCAGGGACTTCCTGAAGCTCTGGGCACAGGCAGCTTCAGGCTTCCCTCCCTCCCTTCCTCCACAAGGCACTTCCCAATGTCTCCCCACAGCAGCCACCCCATATATCTTACAATGCCCCCATCCCCTGTGCCCTCTTGTAACTCCCACCACACCAGAAGCCTCAGAATAAAAAACAGGCCAAGGCAATTTTTTTTTTCCTCCCCTAATAGCAAAATATATTTTAACTGCTGTAATACAGTAGATTATAAACAGCTCTTGTGCGTGACAGAACACGGTACAGGTTGCATCATGGAATGGCTGGTGCCAGGGCCAAGGCTGGGCTGTCCCCTGCCACCACTGGGGAAGGGGCACCATGGCTGGAGGCACTGGGAGAAGAGATGAGCCAGGGCTGGCTCAGAGGTACCACAGGGAGCTGGTTCTTCATCCTGATGACACAGAGCACGTGCAGTCCTTGAATCCACCATCCTTCCAGCCCATCTGCATTCAGAAGCAGGAGCTCAGACAGTTCAGTTTCCCTTCAGCAGGTTTGTGTAATCTATGCCATTTCATATTGAAAAAAATCCATCAGGATTCACCCCAGCTCCCACCACAGCATGTGGCACACACCATACTCAGACTGCTGTCACAGGAGAGCACAGCTCGGACGCAGGACTGCTTCACCCCTGGAGGCTGGAAGCCAAACACCTCGACATAAAGGATGTACTAGGCATGAGGACTCCGCAGAGGTTTGGTCTTCTCGGGAACAAATTGTCTTCTGCATGAAAACCAAGATGCATTTTGCCATATTAATACTGATTTTTGTGAGGTTATTGAGCAAGGAGCTGCAGCTGTACTGGCTGCAGTACATTCCAAAGCTGGAGGCTTCCCACCTCACAACTGAGGGAGTTACCATGGAAGCAAGCTGCACAGTTCTTGTGTTGGAAAGAACTACAGAAAATAGTATATATTATATTAACAACTTGTAAAGGGCAGGTTGGGAACTTTTGCATTTTCATCATTTGCCAGAACACTGTGCTGGTAGATCTGGCACTTGCAGCCTAAGAAAACTCAAACAAACATGCTATAATTGACTCTAATTAAACAAGCAACATGCAAAAGACTTAGTATTTCCCTTCCAGCACTCTTGAGAAAAATGAAAATAAGCCCACATTCAAAACCAATTAAAAAAACTCATGGAACTGAAAGTAATCCAAATTGTTAATGCCCTGACAGCACAGTTGCCAGATACCTTGATCTACAAGGCTCAAGGCTCAAAACCTCAACTTGTCAAAAACTAAGACTAGTTCCAACAGCTGAGCATCCCTTTCTAGTTGCCTTTTGCTTGCCAAATGCTCAAGCCCTCGGGCTTCAAATAGTGAGGAAAACAAACTGGGCACAGAGTGCCATGATTTGGTCTCCTTTTGAGAACACCAAGACAGTATCAAGACATGACACAGGCACAAAGATAACAAACCAAGTCCCTAAGCCATCACACCCTCTTTGAGTGCAGTTACATCTTTAAGTGTTTTGAGCACCAAACAAAAAAGAATTGGACTGAATTTCATCCTTATACCAAGGAGGTGACAAAGCTGTTTGGCCAAAGGGTGGGGGGTTTGTCTGTTTTTTCAATAAGGAAGCTTAATTGTTCCAGAACTTTTCTCACCCAAAAGGTATGGTGAATCATTTAGGATTACTCAAGCTGAACGAGGATAAAGTAATCCATTTAATTCTCAGGATTTGATATTCTAATACTGCCAAGTTTGAGTATATACATAAACCCCTTCCTTTGAAATTTCCTCAACCGTTTCAATAAACAATTTTTAGCAGGAGATATTTTCAGAGAGGAGCCATACATGAAAACACTGTATTTGGCAAATCTGACCTGACAATGTCCTTTCTCAAGAGGAGGACTCCTTCTTACAGAAGACTGAACACCTGAAAGAGTTTATGTATTACCCAGCTTTCATGAGATTACGTCTGACTCAGGTTAGTGAAAATAAAGCCCAGAAGAGCATCTGAAGTGTATTGGGAGACAAGTCCATCAGCAGTCCCAATACTGCTGGTATCAAATACCCAGAGCTGTAGGTCAGTATGTAAACGCTGTTACCAAAAAGTGCCATTAAAGAACACATGAATAATTCTGAAATCCTTGTCACCAGAGTTAAGGTATCCCTATCTGGTGAGCCTCTTTGCCAAAGTTAAGGTACCTCCATCAGTTGATGACATCTCCAATAATGGGAGCTGCAGTTCCAGTAAAACTGGAGCAACCCATACCCAGATCCTACATAAGTTCCCTTTTGTACTCAGCACCTGACAGAACAAGGAAACTGAAGTGACTCTCACTAGTTAATAGTTATGGAAACACCAAATTCACATAATGCTTCTGCCTTATTGGTGTGTGTGTGATGAGGTCCTACCCCTTCACAAAGAGGGCAATACTCAGGAAGCTGATTTCCACCTGAAGTCCCCCCCAGTGTCAGAGCAGACACAGGCAGATGACAAAGCCACACTGGGTCAGCCCTCATTCCCCAACAGCATCAGAAGCTGCTGCAACACTTGTGGGTGGCACCAAGGCATTGAGCTGCACGTGGCCAAACAAGGTCATGCCACGTACCTGTAATGTGGATCCCATTTTCTTACAGTTGGATTGTAGTATTACCAGTCTTTCTCAGTAAAAAAACCTTAAACAACCTGTATACCTTAAAGCACCTGTCAAATTAAAGCAAAAGCTCTTTTACAAGTTAATCATGTTAAAAGAATTGATTATCTAGAGTAGGAGAAAGGAAGAGTGAGTGGAAAAACTATTCCTTGAGCCACAAGGGCCTTCAGAGAACAAAAATGCTGTAAGGCAGTTGGGAACTAAATGAATACAGAGAAAACACAAGTTTTCCATGTGAAAAATCATACAAAGACTACACACACCATACCCTGCTTCTGAAACTGACTGTGCAATGCAGCCACACTGACAATTCCCCTCTTCCTCTGCCCATTTTACATCTGCAGCCAACACACAGAGAATGTAGTTCAAAGCCAGCCAGGAATACTTTGGCTATGTTCAGAGCAAGGAGGCAAACACCCTGTTGCTCTGCCACTTGTCATAGCAGCAGGCAGGATCATGAAGAACAGAAGTTTTGCAGACATCCTCTTACCAAAAGGGAGAAAAAAACCAGCAAATGGATGGCTAAGGAGGATGGACAGATGCCAACAATGAGCTACCAGCAAATCTGACTAGCTTGCCTCTTGTCCAGAAAAGCAGCAACTTAGGGGGGATCCCTGGATAAGCAGGATTCCAGTAGACTCCACCTTCTGCTCAATGTTTTACTGGCATGGAAATGGCTCAAAGTGGGACAGCACACAATAGATGCTGCCTATGAAGTCTGTTGCAATCCAGGTCAACTGGTTTGCTCCAGCAGTGTTTAAAAAAATTACAGTTTCTCCCCAATAATAGGAGGCACAACTTCCCTTAGAAAAAGTCTGTAGTGAGTTAGATCATTGGTCCAAATTCTTGGAGGACAACTCTTTTTCTGTGATGACACGGCCAGACAACTCCATTTTCACACCTTCATATGACACGACCATGAGCGTGGCTTTAAGTAGTCCAGGAATGTGGGCTGCAAAACATGGAGAGGCAGTAGAAGTTAGTCACAGGCCAACAGCAGCAGCTGTGGTGTGAGCTGCTGAAGTCAAACTTCCTTGGCAGGAAAGATCAAACTGCATTTCTACACCCTGCAACCCTGTTCTTACCCTCACTAAACAGTACCTGGAAGTGTAGCTACAGCCACAAGTACATCAGGTAAATGCTATGCCTGGTAGCACAGTGTACCAAAAAGCCAAGTCATTTATACTAAGTGAGGAGAAGCAAACAAAGTAGAGGTTGCCTGAGGATACCTTTGGTTAAAACTGAAATCAACTAGTACAGCAGGAAGTTTTATGAAGAACAGAATCTGGTGCCAGGAAAATGAACTACAAATGAGAGAAAACACACCAACAAACCCCCAAACTGACCATTTACAGGCAACTTCTCACTGCCACTCACTCAAGGTTGGGAGAGGCACAACAGGCACAGTTTTTGTGGGCCTCCTACAAAAGTTCCTCCCAACCTCCATTCCCACAGCCTAAATGAGGTCTAGCATAGTGGTTTATATCCTCAGAAATGTGGGGAAACCCCCTCAGTTTCCAGTAGCGAAATATTACCAGCATAGAGAGAGCACTACTGAAAGCACTTCTGTTAGGCAGTCTCTAGACTGAGCATCTCCTAAAAACTAGTGTAGCACACTGCCAGAACGGGTTGTACCATTTAACTTCTGCCCTCTCCCCACAGCAAGACAGGGCAGGTGCTCTGTTATCCCACAGGGAAGGGCGGTCACTCACATTTTCTGTAGGGCAGTACTGGCGGGCATACCACTCCTGGCTGTACAGGCAGATGATGACACCTTGGCCCAGGAAGAGGGAAGTCCACATGATCACATTCCAGATGGGCCCTTTCCGATGGTCATTGAGGGTGAAGTTGAAGACCACTGGAAAGAGATGAAACAAGAAGCCTTGTTCAGAGACAAACTCAAGATTCAAGAATCAAAGATCAACCAATTTCACTGGATCTTCCCCTCCATTCACTTCACTTCTGGAGCAACAAGGCTGCTCTGTGAGATCAGTATGATGCAAAAAAATCTGATTATGCTTGATAAGAGCAAATACAATGAGTTGATTCTGACATTTACTTCCCAAAAGTCTGGCAACAAGCTGGCTCAGCTGTACACCTCCAGGGATCAATACTGTTTGTGCTACACTGGACAAGATACGGCAGAGGTAGCCTAGAGTTTATTAAAGCCCTTTAACTGAAAGCCCCCCCAAAAATATAAGAACTGTGAGTTCTAAACACGCTCTTCCTCAATGTAGTAGCAAAGCACTGCATGTCTTACACTGTGACTTGAAAGAGGAAGACCTACAACCTGCTGACACACAGTAATT
>VYZS01033062.1:7196-26766 GCA_013400695.1 Neodrepanis coruscans | reverse complement strand
TTTTTTCTTTTCTTTTTTTTTCTGATACGCCAAAAATAGGAAGATGCTTGAGAGTAATGTCTGCTGGCAAATCTCACCTTAGATGTAAGCAATAGTGTTTCACAAGCTTACATTTGCAAAACATCGAGTTGACTCTGTGGAGCTGGAAAATACATTTCAGGCTGCATTTTGCATAGATGCTCTCAGATGTGAGGTTTCACTGCCTGGGTGTTACATGTCATGTGTACATGTTACATGTTTCCTGTCACAGGGCAGTCTGCCTCTGAATGGTTATGTTGCTGAGAGCAACTGGTAGAGCAAATGCAGGGACGGTGAGGAGGAGAGAACTCTCTTCAGCCTTGCCCCAGCCACAGTCCTCCATCATTTGCACCTTGTGCGGTTTAATAACAGCGTTGTAAGGCAGCTTTTCTCACTACAAAAACTCTTTTTTTTTCCTTTTCTTTAGAATTAAAATCACACCAAAGAGTGTGTTTTAAGATGGACTTTGAAACTCAAAGCTTGTCAGTACTTCACAGTCATGCTGGGGTAATTTCTATGGTTTCCTGCATTTGAATTACAGGACAGAGTAGTTCAGCTCCCACAGCTCAAGCTGTTGTAAGGGCATGTCTATACTCTGGAAATAGGCTTTCTCCTTGATTTTCCCTTTCTGTCTTCCGTTTGCTTTGGCAGTACTATGCTCCTGGGTCTCCACATCTGGGGCAAACATAGTTCAAGTTCTGGTAAATCTCCGTTTTCTCCCTGTGCTCCTTCCATGCTGAGATAAGAGAAGTCCCCTTGTGGGTGACTGAAAAAAACCTACGTAAAGAAGCCTGCAGCTGCTCTGTGCAAAGAACAGCCCCCAGAGGTGCTGAAGCTGCAGACTTATCAGTGGAATTTTGCGGTAGGTTTGATTGCTGCATCCTCTTGGCTTTTGGCAGCCTGTGATGCTTCCAGTTGTGCATTTTATAGGGAGGTGTAGGGGTGCTTTAAGGAGCTAGTTCATGCCGTGCTGCAGATTGCTCAGCATGGCAGTGCAATAGCTGCTGTGCGATGGAAGGCAGTTTTCCAGAACGTGCAGGATAATCTCCGGTGCTGAGGTTAGCCCTCGGTTGGTTTGCTACGATACGCCTCCCCATTTTAAGTAACGGTGGGTATTTCTGAAACAAGTGTTCGAACTGGAGTGCTGGCTCTGATTTTCAAGGTGAATGGGTGCTCTCCGTAGCTGTGGGTTTGCTTTGACACCCTCAGTGTGAGGTATTTGTAGAAGGACTGGTGTAGATTGGCCTCCCGAAGTGTCCGCCCGAGTGCCAGCCACGCTGGCCGGCCCTGCATCCCGCCGGGCTGCTCCTGCACGGGCCGTCCCCCTCTGTACTGCAGAAGAGCTAAATCGGGGTTAGAAGAAAGCTAGCAACAAGCCTGCGTATTCCTAGAAAGATATTGATTGCCGTGGACAGTTCGGGGTTGTTTCTTTTGTTTCCCTGGCTCTCGTCACGGGGACGGGCTCGTTAGGGCGGCAGCTTGCTGGAGGATGGAGGAACAGTGCCGGCTTTGCGGGCTGAGGCTGGAGCGGAGCCATCCCAGCCCGCCTCTCTCAAGTGTTAAGTCTGAAGCAGCCTGCCTGGTAATTCCATTAATGGGAACCTAGTGCCAGAGAGATAAATGTAATTCCAGAATAAAGCTAACGCTCGTGCTCAAATGGAGAAGATTTGCTGGTTCTCCTGGGTGCACTGCTGTGAGTGATGTACTCCAGTATTACTCACAGGTGATAGGTCTAGATGTCAGTGTAAAGATTGGGCAGTGATAAAAAGATTTGCTGCTAAATCTGCATGTGAAGAAGTCCTTAGCTCCTCAGCCTGGCTGTCTTTGTGCAATAGGTTTTACCGGGAATAAAAGTTTTCTGCTTAACTCCTGACATGCTGCAGGGCACCAAGCTAAGGAGCCAGCTGATCTCAGGAGACACCTTTGCATGGGCTGCAGCCAGGACAAGCTCTCTGTGTATGATCAATGCAGAGCAGAAATGATATAGCCTGCCCATATCATATCAGAAAGCTTGCAAGCACCTCGGAGCCAGCCACCACAATTGCAAGCAGCACAAGCTCCTCCACATTTTCGGGTGTGGTCCGCACTTGCATTCAGAGGTTGCTGTCCTGGCCAGCTGTTTTCTCAGTTTGATGTCTTGCTGATTTGCAGACTACATCTTCCTATTTGTAGTTCTATAATATCCTCATGGCACCATCAAGTCTTATGTTGAACAGGAGTGGTTAATTGGGATATTTTTAGCGCTCCTTGTGGCTTGGATCCTGGAAATCAAACATAGGAGCCAGCACCATTCAGCTTTACACAGCGGAGCTTCCTGAGCTGCAGGCAGCTGCCAAACAGTTGTGTCCAGCAGGGTGAGAGCTGACAACACCAGTGAGCCCCAGTGCTGCGATACTCCAAAATTCTAGCAAACAAGGTCCTTTTCCCCATTTTTTGGAGCTCAGTGCACAATTTTCCTTATGGGAAACTACTTGTCATCAGTCCGAAGTGGCAAAGTGGAGGGGGAAAAGGATCCATGAAGAGGAGGCAGGTGCTAGGAATACTCAGCCCCTCATGTACTCCCATCACTCCAGTTTTCCCAAGTATCCATCAGTACAAATCTGATCTCCTTAGGATTTGGGTCCCTGATGGTATCCTGACAGCAGAATTATAGGCAGCTTGCTCAGAAGGCTTGTTTGTTGGTGTATTCAGCAGCTTGCAGGTGCCTCCTCTGCTGTAAGAGGTGTGAGGGAGAGCTGTTTGCTGAGCAAAGCGAGGTGCACGCTTGGGTGACCTAGTTGCAGCTGGGACAGCCATCATAAGTCCTCAACCTGCTCGTGCATCTCTTAATTCTCTTTGCAAGAGGTCTGCACGTGTGTCTGCCTTCTTCATGCACATGCTTTGGGCCAGTTCACTCACCAGAAATCAGCAGGATCAAGATGACCTTGTCTTGAGCTCTCCTTACCTTCAGTAAGGGTAATGTGTACAAGGGCCAGAACTGCTCACCACCACAGTGGCAGGATGTTGGTGGGGATGCAGATACCAGTCTCAGCTAGTGCAATTGCTTTTTTCCTCTTTTTTTTTTATTTTCTCCCTCTTGCATTGTAGCTGACTACTCAAATTTTAGTTTAGTAGCATGGTTTTCTCACCAGTTAAAAGTTTTGAGTGTCTCCTTTCCTGCTTTTATAGCTCTGACATTTGATTTGAGCTTGAGTGGAGCAAAGTTGCACAGATAGTGAATTGTGCATCATCAAATATTTCAAAACAGAGGAGATGAAGGAGTAGGAGGAGTAGGTATGAGAGTGACCTGCATATTTAGAAATTCAGTTTCTTTAAAAATTTTGTTTCTGTGGTGTCTTGTTCTACCAGTATCTCTCTTCCCTCCCCTCTCAGTTCCATGAGTCAAAACTGATTGTGAGAGCATTGATATATGAATGGGGGAGGGGACTTACCAAGGAGCATAGAATGTATTTGTTTCCTCTGCTGATAATAAAGTGGGTCAGAAATGTTACCTGTGCTATGGCTTCTGCTTACAGTGCTAGCCAGATGAAGTTACTGAAGTTATTTCAAAGCCTCACTATTTTCTTTGCTTCCTGACTTGCTGCATGAGTTTTACAGGGAAACGTGTCTGAGCTGCAAGGCATTGATTTACTTGATGGCTCTTGTGGCTTAGGTGCATGGTTGAGTTACCTTGTTGCTGCCTTGGTACCACAGTTAAGGTGGCCTAGCATTGAATTTGTTCTTTACCAAAGTATTTTTGGGCCACAGCTGCATCCCCATCAGTTTTCCTGCAGAGCTGACCAGGCTGAAAGGGGAGTGGCCTGAGCTACAGTGGTCGAACACCCATCACTTGGCTCCCTAGGATATAGTGTTGGTAGGACCATCCCTTGGCCTCCTGGAGGTGTTCTAGATGTATCAGGCTCTGTTTGCTCAGCCTCTAGACATTATCTTTCTGCCTGCCTTGATCTTATGGTGTAAATCCCACAGCAGGCTCAGCAGGTGATGAGCTGAGGATGCTGAACAATGCTTGAGATACCTTGAATAGCACAGCATTTGGTGAGCTGTGTTGCCTCAGTGCTGGTGTCTAACAGCGCACCTGTTGAAAAGCCACAAGCAACTGAACTTGGTGTTAATTCATGTTGCAGTATCAGGGAGTCAGCTCCTGGGTCTTCTCTCAGTTTTTGAGGGTGGAGTTGAGTGTCTGCTCAACTTTGAGGTGTTTGAGGGGGAACCTGATGGCTGTACTTTGATAAGTCTGCATGGTGAAGAGATCTGGCTGAAGTCTGCTCAGGGTCTGCCGTACTGTAAGAGAATGGTGCCATGAGATACAGCAGAAGGAATTTGAATTGGGAGTGGGAAGGGAACATGTATAACATATAGCTGAGAAAACCAATAAGCTTTGCAAGACCTTAATGATAGAAGGGGCTGAGCTTGTTTCCAGATGATGTGTTTAAAATCTGATTAGTCACCTCCTAAAGCAGAGCGCTGTAATCCAGTTTCCGTGGAAAAAATTGCACCATACATGTGTCAAGACAAGGGGTGGACTCGGCTCGGCGAGTGTGTGTGCTTTCAGGTTTCAGTCTGTAAATCCCTTCAGTTATTCTGGCCCTTTGCAGACTTGTGAGAACTCGGGGAGTTTTCTTTCTTCCTGCGTTGCCCTCATCATGCTTTTAACATCCAAAGGTCTGGATGGAAATCGTCTTGCCCTCTTGTGTGCCAGCACTCAGTCTCATAGCAGGCAGAGGTTCAGTGGCAGCCAGAGCTTTTCCCTCCAACATAAACTGGAGAGAACAGGAGGGAGATGGGGTTAAGTGTGTCTTTTCCCGTCTTTGGCACTGGTGGACTCTTGTGTCTAAGGAAACGGTTTTACAAGTCCTTTGTACAGATTTTACAGGACTCTCTTGCCTTTACTACTTTCCTGGCTTGGCCATGAATGCTGGCTGGATCTTCACTGACCTCTTCCTGTGGCACATCCAAGCAGTCAAGTCCTTGGGAGACTGCTGATCACCTCATGCAAGGTGCTGGATCTGGCATGGGGCAGCTGGATGCACAGAGAGGACCATACCCAGAGAGGATGGGCAGGAGGGGTGATTGCCCTTCCAGCCCTTGCCTGGGAAATGCATCTCTGGTTTGTGACTAAAACAATGCTGCTAGACCATAGTCTGCCACTTCCAGCAGTCGGAGAATGAAATGGAAAGATAGGGTTAGCCAGTATCTGGCTTGAGCTGAGAGAAAATGAATTTAACTGTTCTTGGTTTATTGCAAGAAAGTGTATTAAGAAACAAGCCAAGAGGCTGTGCACCAGAGGCTGCTCCCTCTGCAGACATCTGCTTGCAAAGCTGTGTTGCAGAGCAATTCCTTCTGGTGCTGCAAAGCCAGTGGTGAAAGCAAAACTATGACACAGGTCAGGAGACCTCTGTGGAGATGAAGCTGAAGGGCTCACTTGATTGGTTTGGCAGCTTGTCTTTAGGTAGAACCAGGTGTGGGCATTGCTTCCATTTGTTATCAGTGGTTGCTTGAGTGCCATGAGCTGCTTTTCACTGCAGGCTGAGGAGCCACGCTCTGCCCCAAGTCCCTGCTGCTGGGAGGTTACATACAGGCAGCTGGAAGGCCCACAGTATGAACACTGGATATGATGACTCTTGTGTCCTGCCTAGCATCAGCTCTGTGGTTACACGTAGCTGCAGTGACCTCTAAAACTCTGCTCGGTAAAGATTGTCCTGAATTGATCTGCTGTGGTTTGTGTGTTTGTTTTTTCAGCTAAAATAAGATTAATTTCTGCAGAGGTGAAAGCTTGAGCTTTGTAATAAAGTCCATTATTTTCTTAAGGATGCTTTGGGATATTCTGAGGGGGATGCATGTTCTTTGCATGGTAACAGTTATCCAGAAAACTGGGAATGGGGCAGTTGGAGATGCATAGCTGGTTAATTGATTTTAATACCACAGAAACTTATTTTGAGTAAGTTTGCTTTTTCTGGTAGGGGAAAAAAAAGAACTGTGTTAAATAGACAAGCAGCTCTGGGTTTTTCTGTTTAAAGTGGTGTTTAAAGGAGGTTTGAATGTGAGTTTTTGAACTGTGCTTGTCTGTTCGTGTCAAGAGCTGGCGGAGTTAGTGGTTTCGGTGGGAGCACACAGCACCAATTGAAGGCAAGGCCTACTGGGGGCCCTAGGGCAGCTTCGTCAGGAGCCTGTGTGACTAATGCAGTGTAACTGAGAAAAACAAGAGAGGATTAGCTCTGCCTCCTCCATCTCTGTAAAGAGCTAGTGATAGGGAGCTCTATCAGACTGCTGCTGGGATGTTTGGATGGTATCTCCTGGCAAGCTGATGGATCAACTCTCTCTACTCAGTGCAACTTTGTGGCAACTACTTTTTAGGTGGGGATCATGCTTTTTTCTGGTTTTGGAGGTGAGGTGACTGGCTGGGATGTGAAAACTGGTGCTGGCAGTCTTCTGATACCCTGAGCTGCACTTGGGTCTTTTGCGACTCTTCCATTCACACCTGTGCCAGAGGAGAAGCAGGATGGAGGTGGAGGAGGCTTAGGCCATCTGGTGCTGAGGTCAAGCCAGCCTATGGGGACCATGTAGGGCTGTGTCATGCTCCTCCCTCCACACTCTTGGCGGTGTTAAAGGAGGTCCCATCTCAGAACGAAGAGCTGGCTTAGAGTTTGAGCCTGTGCTTCTGTTTTTTCCATCCTTATTTTTCAAGGTTTCTCTGCAAGGAATTGGAAGATCCCTTCTATGGGCTGCCGTGACAGCCTTAGAAATATCCACATGGATTTGAACTTTGGTGCTGCAAAGGGCTTTGCGTATTTATTTTCGGCTTCCTGCTGTTTGCTTTGCTTAAGAGCTTTTGCTAGATCCTTTACATATGCTTGTCCTTGCTCTTCTTCTCGCAGAAACCATTTAAGAACACACTTCAGCTATGACAAAACACAACCCCCTCAAAAAAAAAATCCCCAAACCTTTTGGAGGAATTTTGTTTTACCACTGTTTCTTGGTCAGCTGAGAGGCTTGCATACCTGTGGTATGTTGCTGTTTGGTGCATCAGTTTGGAGACCTCAGACAGCATTTCACTGGGCTGTTTTGGATGGGTCTTTATAAAAGTGAATGGCTGAGCAGGTTCGGCAGTGAATGGAGTCGTTAAACTGATTTTAAGTGACTTACTCCTGTGCAAAGACAAAGATATGATGTGTTGAAGGTTTCCAGATGTACCACTATGCCATCTTTCTGAAGTCATGCTTCCCATCAGCTTTAGCTGATCTCAGGCTGTTTTCCTGCCAGAAATCCTTCCTCTTTATTTTGTTCTCTCTGGGATGGCTTCCAGTTGGATCAAGTGAATGATGGCTGCTACCACAAGTGTAGAGTTGACTGGGATGTGCAGAAGGGGAAGGAGGGAAAAGTCAGGGCTGTCTGTTTTGGCAGAAAAGAGTAGTTTTGGCTCAGTTAATCTGATGAGTGTGTGGGAGTGGGCATGGTTTGTTGAAGGGCAGCACTGTAGCCCCTGGTAGAGCATGTCCTGGTTCTATCCCAGTTTCCTTCCCTGTAATGGAGTGGTAAGGATTGTCAAGTACATTAATATTTCTGAGAGGCTACAATGTTAGTAGAGTTTGAGAAGCACTGCTGTCTGATGGCTTTGTGTACATGCTGAAAGCATTTGGCTTCCCAGTTAACCCAGAGGAGGTTTCTCTCTGGGAGGACTTTGAGCTCAGCTTTCAAATAAAACTTTCTGCTGAGTGTATCAAGGAGAATATTAGACTGAATATAAAGGCAAGTTTTCTTTTTTGAGGCTGGTGACTCACTGGAACAGGTTGCCCTCTAAAGTTGTAGATGGACCATCTTTGGAAGTGTTCAAAGGAGAAGTTGGATGGGGCTTTGAACAGTATGGCCTAGTGGAAGGTGTCCCTGCCTATGGCAGGGGGTTGGACTAGATAACCTTTAAAAGTCCCCTTCCAACCCAAATCACTCTATGTTTCTGTGATTTCTCTGCTTAAATACACTGCAGACCAGGGCCTGATGTGTTAGTGCCTCTCTGGGAAGGACAGATTCTGCCATCTTGTTCTCCTGTAGCCATAAGGCTGGGGGTGACTTCGTCTTCTTGCCTGACTTGTTATAAACTTTTATCTGACCCATCTCAAGGTGAAAAGCCATTGTGTTAAGTGCTTGTTGCAAGTGTGTTACTGCCTTGACAGTGACTTCTCAGAGCCTGGTGACTGGGAAGCTGGCATGGCTGTGGCAGTGCTCTCAACTGTGCTGTAGCCACGTCTGGGGAGTTCATTGTATGTGCTTGTGTTGAAGGGGATTGTGCATCTTCCTCCTAAAAGCAGTGCAGACATTCAGCTTTGATGTTGGTTATGGGGGGCCAGAGCTGTTTGTTTGAGCTTGAAATTGCTGATGTTAGAAGTTCATCGCAGGAGGCAGGGAAAAAATTAGCATAAGCCTCTTAAAGAAAACTTAATTATTCTCAAAGCTGGCAGAAAACACCCCATCCCCCTATGTAGGCTTCAGAGTAGAGTCTCTTTTATAGTGAGTGTATCTGCTTGTGACAGGGGCGTTAGTAAAGCTGTGCAATCAGGTTTATGGTCTGAAAGGTCCTCAAAGGTCACATGCCTGCTCTTTTGGCCAGTGCCACCATTCTTTTTTTACTGCTTATGCTGTGGAGGACTTCTGGTCACTCCTGCTATGCAGAACCCTCTTATTTCCCTGCTCCATTGTCTTTCTTGCACTCTTCACTCCTGATCTGGAGATGCTTTCTTCTCCCTTTGTAGTCACCTGGTATCACTCAGTCCTCTGCCCCCTTGCTTCATAACTCGTTTATAAACTCTGGTGAATCTTTGATTGCTGCATTAGATGAAATGAAATGTTTTCGAGTGTCTGCAGCACTACTTCAGTTTGCCAACAAGCAACTAACTAGTCATCATGTCTTGATCAAGGACAGAGAGGTGTTGCTGGAGTGGTGACACAGAAAAGTACATATTTTGATGAACAAGTTGGAGATGCAGGAAGGCAGTAGAGGAGCTTTGCTGTCATGAGTGTGTTATCCATGCTCTGCATTGCCTGGATTCTGGTTGTGTCTCAGGAAGGAGCAGCTCTGGGGTGAGTGACACCGCTGAGCACTTTGAGAAAGGAGTTTGGGAACTGAGAGAGAAGCTGGGCAGTCTGATTCCCTGGCACACAGCTGTGTTTGCAGTATTTTTCTCTGCTGAGGAAAAAAATGCTTTATTTGAGAGCTGCAGTTGCTTTGGGAAGGCAGGCCAGGCCACCTTCCTATGGCAGCACTTAGGAAAGATACAGGCATCTCTTTTTGACTCGCTCAACTGGAAGTCAAGGAGTTTTGAACTTCGCCAGTGATGTTTCGGCAATGTTGTCTAATAGTAGGAATCACATTGAGAAAGTTGTTAGAGGAAAAAGGAGCTGAAGGAGGAAGGGAGAAAAGGTTGTCTGTCTGCACAGCAGTCATGCTGATCTTCTCCATGTGCTGAGCTCTCATACAGGTGTGAGTAAATGCCAGTGCAGATGAAGTCATACAAAGCTAAAGCAACTCCCTTTAGATTTAAGCCATGTTAAGCTAAGGTGTGAATTTCCTTGCTGGGGGAGGGAAGTTATCTTTCTGAACTTTTATATATAAGCTGCCACTGAAGATTATTGGCCAGGTTGGATTTGTCATGTTATTTCTGTCTTTGTAGAACTGCCAAACAGTATTCATTTGCTGACTTCAAAAGAACAACAGAAGACCCTCCTGGGGTCTTCTACACAACAGGAGTAATAACTCTTGTGTTTTGGATGGAGTGGTAATGTAAAGCAACAGGGAGAGTGATTATAAATGGTGATGGAAAATTTGTGATTGAGGCTGGAGTCCGAGGTCTGTGCTGTGCTCTTATGGCCTTCAGCATTGATTTCATCCTTAGAAATGCCTTCAGCCCTTCCATAATGGGAAAGGAGAGGGGGGAAAATGAAGGGGGAGGGCTGCAAATGGATTACAGCTTTTCTCAGTTCTTTAAATACCAGCTGGCAATGACTGAGGTCTCTGAGTCACCCGCCAAGACTAGGGAAAGCAAGCAAGTCTCTTTTTCTCAGTCCAAGGTAAACCCATGTGCTGCATGAGTAAGTTTTCTCACAGTTCATAATGAGGTCCAGTTGGCAGGAAATACATGAGACATTGTCAGGCTGATTCCGTAGCTTCCCCTTGCTGGTTTGGTGCTTTGACTAGAGAAGTTGTCCCTCCCTGTTTCCTTACCTCCCTCAGCTTCCAAATCCTCTCTGTGTTACAGTATGTTTGAGGATGGTTGCTCATCCACCATGTTCCTTGCTATCCCTGAACCACTGCATGAACAGAATGGGAAAAGTAAAATTATATTAGGTGTGGTGACCTTTGCTTCAGTTGTATCATCAGAAAAACATCTCCTTATGGCTGCTTAGAATTGCTTCCAGTAAAACATTTCTGATATCTCTTCTTTGGCATGCAGCAGACACTTCATGTGGCTGAAGTGAGGTGTTTTTGCAGCCCGCAGAGGCAACTTCTGTTGCGACTTTTGCTCAGTGTTCTTACATGTCTTTTGTGTGACTGCTACATGAAGCTTGTGTACCTTAATTAGTGGGAAATATGAAAGTGTTTGTATTATGAAGCCATAACAATGAATGAGTAATAATGTTGATGATCAAAAAATGGAAGCAGCCTGGCCCTGACATCATGTGAGATTTACCTGATCTGCAAACTAGAAGAAATGTCATGAGTGTGGTAGAGCATATCTTCAGCAGCATCTCAGGGAGAGCAGTGGGAGCATTGCACTGGTGACCCCTTCCATCTCATTTACCAGCCTCTTTTGTGCCTCTCCACTTAGTCATTAACTTCAGTGCATTGGCTGTTGAGGAGGCTTTACTGGATGAACATCCTTGATTTGGGATTCATCATCTTGCCTTTTATGTTGGCTTCCTTCTGTGGTTTTGGAGACGTCCCCTGACAGCCTCATGCCATGTATCTCCACTGTGGTGCCAGGGCTAAACAAAATTGTGTTCAGGCCAGGGATCTAACACTCTTCCAAGTCTCGTGAGATTGCTTTGGCATCCCTACCTTTCACCAGCCAGCTGTCATTAATGTCACTAATTACTATTCTCTCTAATGCTTACAGGTTTTGCCAGTTCCTTTATGCCAGTGAGAATTGTGTTCTGGATCCTTGTCACTGCTTTAAGAGAAGCCGATGATCTGAACAGGTATGTTTTCCATGTTCTTGGTGAGGGGAAGAGGGGTCTGTATGAGTCCAAAGAGTGAAATGTGTGCAGGGTTTGCCTTATGGGTCTGGAATGGACACTGGTCAATACCACTCTGCAGTGGTATTTCTTCCATCCAGATGTGTCATGAAAATACCCAGGCAGAAGATAAAGTTTGCATTTAGCCTTGCTGACAGCCCTCTGAGGAGAGCACTGGAAAACACGGTGTTGCTGCGGAACAGCTCCTGGGAGGCCATGTTCCTCACTATTGCAGGCACAGCCTTTTCCTTCCCGGAGCACCAGCTGGGAAATCCCGTCTGAACTTGTGTCTGTGCAGGCGGCTGCTGCGCCCTCCTGCTTTGCTGGCCTTTGGTAGCTCCCCCATAGTGTGTGTCTGCCTTCTCTAGGGCGGGGGTGGGAGGGAGCTGTGTTCGTGTTGGTATCCAACCATGAACAAGTCTGCTGTTGTTTTCTTAATTTATGGCAAGAACAGCCTGTAGCAGCTTATTCCTCCTCGGATAATTGCTGCTCTGCTCTGGCAGCAATTGCTGTCAGAAGCAGTGGAGTAGTGCCTCTGCTGTGCTGCCCTGTGTATCCTTTTGCCAGAGTTATTTGATTTGTTGTTGCTTTAAGGCATCAGTGCTCAACTGAAAAATCTAATCTGCACTCTTAGAATGCCAGACAGTTGCAAAGTGGATTGCCTGAGTCGGATGTAGTCCCTGAGATGCCAAACATGTTTTCAGTGGTGCCCCTTGCTCTGCTACTAGCAGGACTACTTGCACCTCGATTTCAAATCCTGCATTACTTTGAGGAGCAGAAAATATAGGGCTGGGTTTACAATCTACTTTTTTATTAAATGGAATTATGTTCCCAGCCCGTGAGAGGTGTGTGTGCAACCACTGGAATTGGAATGGAATATTTTGCCATTTGTGGTTGCTCAGGGGAAGTCTGAAAAGTGGGTATGGAGGCTGCTGTGGGAGTGTCAATGGTCAAGGAGCAATTAGCCTGGCACGATTGGACAGGGAGGGATTTGCCTGGTACACTGAGCTCAAGCCTTCAGGTTGCCATAAGAGCCTACAGAGCAAAAGAATTCCTTCTGCAAATGTCTGTCCCTGATGGACGTTGTCTCAAAATGTCTTTGCCTTACATTTAGCTTGCCTGAATTGCCCATTTGATTGTATCAGGACATAACCATAACTTGCTGCATAAAGCTTTCTTGATCCCTAAAAAGGTAAAATAGATTCCTTATGAAAAGCAACCTTTCTTGAAAACCTGGTTCATCTGGGACTGTCTGGGCGGTGCCACAGACATGCTGGAGGAGTATGGAGTAGGAGTCAGGGTGGAGCTGTTTCCACCTAATTCTTTGTTTACTGGGGTTTATCACACCATGGAAGCAGATGTGTCCTCCACTTCAGAGCTTAAAGCAGAGCTGGTTAGTACAGCGCTGCTTGTGTTAGGCTTCTCCTTGTGCTTTCCTTTTCTTCAATTAATTTTCTAGTGTACAAGGCCTCTTCTTAAAGGGAGAACCATAATAAGGATGGGAACAGGAAGGGTAGGAGTGTCTCCATTTGCTAGCAAGCTGTTGCAGGTGCGTCTGAGTTGGAGGGAGCCAGCAATGAGTCAGTGCCCCAGACTCCTGGTGACTCAGGTGGCAAAGACCCAGGTCGTTTTCTTTCATGCCTGAACTGCAGCGAATTTCCTGTAACAAGGTTTCACCTCTTGTAGTGACCATATAGGGAGTGCAGTGCCATCCTCTTTCTCCCAGGTGGGTTACGAGCATTTTCTGGGAATGCAGGCAAGTGGTGGTGGTGACGGCACTTCTCTTCCTGTCAAAACAGCTGGGGAGTTGATTTATCCCAGCACCCTCAACCCTACCTCTCTTCTTTTTTCCCCATTTTTTTGTTGAGATGGGACAAGTCACAGGAGTTGCAGCTGTCTATCGAGCTTGATGAGATTCTTATGCAAATCTGGAGGCTGTGTTTTCCTGGCTGATCTGCTTGCATGTATTATTCCTTCATCATATGGGGAAGGGTTCTATTTTCTGAAATGTTTTATTTTTAGTCAAGGCTTTCCCTGTCTGGCAAAAGTTCAGCATTTGCAGTGCAATTTGTAGAAGTGATTTTGCCAAATATTCGGACTGGGGGAAGGGAGAGGAAATGTCATATTAGCCAGTGAAAAAGCTGTGTTGACTTGAAAAATAACTTTAGACACTGTTGTGAGACCATAAGGGTTGGGTAATACAAGCTGAGAACAGCATTGCCTTTTTCTACAGTGGATAGTTCGGTCTGGGTTGCTCTTGTTTTTCCTTGTGATGGCAGCCACAGAGGTTAACCAACAGTGGATTAAAACTACTGTTCAGGGACAGGTGGTTGATGTAGCCAACCTCTTGCCCTGACCCTAAGCAGTGAATTAGCAAAGTTACCTTAACTGCATCCATGGGAAGAGTTATATCCATGCAGTGTGTTGCACTGCCCTGTTGCACCAGTGTTTGGGGCTGCTGGAGGCTCACCGAGAGTCTAGCTTTTTGATGATATCATCCCCATGTTTGAGTACTCTTGTCAGATACCCTGAAATGAATAGGGTGGCACATGGGATGTCCTGGGGCAGTGCTGCAGCTGTCATCTTCTCTCCTACCCAGCTGCTGCTCCAGGGACAAACTGTCTTCATACGCCTCATCGCTTTCCCCAACTGCTCCTAACCATTCTGAGTTTTGCACTGGCTTCTCATATAACAGCTACCCTTCAGAGATACAGAGATATTTTCTTCTTGTTCCTCCACCTCCTCTGACATTTCCATCGCTCCTTTTACAGAGGCATCTTTGTTACTGTTAGTTGTTAGTGCTGCAAGGAACAAACGTCTGAGAATGACACCAGATAGAGGATGCAAGTGTTCAATACCTTTGGTACTTACTCCTCTGAAAAAACGAGTGTTGATTTCACATATGGACATGTAAATATTGGTTTGCTGCTGCAGGTTAATTCCTGCAGTTTGCTTTATCTTTCTTCTTTTTTTCCCCCACCCTGTAGCAGACAATTGGACAGCAGCCTTTTCATGCTTCCATTAAGAAAATAAGAAGTCATTCAGTTTCAATTTTCTTCTGAATGTTTGGAAAACAGAAGGAAGAGGGGAAGTAGCACTAGGAATTTAGCTGTATTCCGCATTCAGTTCAAGTGGGTATGTCTTACCTGCAGGTAATGGAGCTGTATCTTTGTGAGAGAACTGGGGATGAAACAAAATTTTAATTGCTGTTTCAGTCTTTGGGGTAGAGCATCATGAGAGTCAATGTAGGAGCACCCATCCACGGTTTAGAGTACTAATCTTCCAATAGAATTAATCTAATTTAACCTGATAAAAAAATTTATGCAGTGGGGGAAGTCTTTGCCATTTCCTGATAAGCTTCCTGAGAAGACTAGGAAAAAATAAATGCCAAGACAACACTCCTCTCTTTGAGAGAGGGGGCTTATGTTTTCCTAAGACCTGTTAGTATCTCCGTGTCGAAAAACCACCTGTATGAGCTGGCAAATCAGGATTGTTTTAGCAACTCAATTTTCCCTAGTTCTTGGGGATTTTTTTGCAAATCCTCTATACATGTGGGATGAAGAAGATCTCATCTCCTAGTGTTGCTGCAGTGGTTGGCCTCATGCTTGCCATACACCTGGTAGCCTGTGGATATAGACACTTCATAAGTGTGAAGCTTCCCCTTAGGGAAAGTTTGTGGGTGGTTGGTTTTATGTGGTTTGGTTTTTTCCCCTCTTTTTTTTTTCCTTGCATTGCTAATTATTTCAGGGGAACTCCTATTGTATTAATGCTTTCTTCCCAGGAGCAGATTTTTCCTCTCTGTCTCTTGCCTTCAGAGACTGAAAGAACACTGATATGTTAGGAAAGCCAATCTCTGCTTTAAAAGGCCTTAAGCATGTGGATATTCAGCTCAATTTCCTTTTACAGTGGCTTGCTAGAAAATGAGCAGGAATCCCAGGGCATCCCTGAGTCAGCTTTTCTTCTGATCCTCAGATGAAAGCAAAGAGGGTTTCACTCCAGCATGTGAGTGCTTAGAGGAGGTGGTGTCCACCTTGAGTTCGGAGTACTCTGATAGGAAAATATTTTTTCTATCAGTGAATTTTTGCTGATATCATTGAACTATGCTTAAAGTATGTGGGTTTACATTGTAATCTGCTGGCAAAGACACTGTGAAAATAGCTGTCCTGGGTTGGACCAAAGATGCATGTAAATTGCTGGAGTCCAAATTAATACCCTGTCTTCAGTGGTGTTAGAGGAGCTAATTCAGACTAATTCAACATTCTATCTGCTCTAGCTTGATGTTGTGCCTTGCAGATGTGCTTGGGTTTTGAGCCAGCTGAGGGCTGTGCTTGGCTGACAGCCTCCAGCCCCAGGTACACAGGCAGGTGAGGAGCTGCCATATCTGTGGCTGAATACTGAAACCCAGGACTGTATTTGAGGTTGCAGCAATGGGAATTCTGGCAGTCTCAGGGTTGCCTGTAGCAAAGAACAGAGCTGACTAATGCAAGGTTCAGATGGCCATTTTTAAAATCTTTGTTTAGCACAGGTGAGCCACACACAGGTCTGATCCATGGGGGATCCATGGGCATTCCATGGGCTTTCCCAGCCCGTGAAGTGCGACAATACCAGTCTCTCAGTTTGGTTTCACATGCAGAGATCTTGTGCAGCCCTCATGGAGGGTCTGTGTTTGGTGACTGTCTAAATTGCTGCTTATCCCTGGAAGTGGTTCTGCTCTGCTTTGCTCTGTAATCACTTGTCCTGCACTGTGTGCTTCCCAGCAGCTTTCACTGCAGTTTTTAAAATGAAAGGTAAGGAAAAGTGGACAGATGGATGTCTGTGAGAGCTGCTGGTAGTGTTCAGGGGGAATGGTTTAACCCCAGTACTTTCATGAAGCATCCTCTCAAGGCAGATCCCACTGTGACTCCTGATGAAGTTTCCCTTTTCTTGGCTGGCTCATTGGAAAACCCTTTTCACTCTAAGTCTTATTTGGAAAGAGAAACGCCCACAGAGATGGCTGCTCTTCAGTCGCTAATATTTGTGTTGGGATTTTTTATGTTCCTTTTTGAATTACCATCAGGTAAAACCCAGGCTTGCCAAAAAAACATACCTCAGAATTAGAAAGAAATGGAACAGTAAGGATATTCTGCTTTTTCTCTCTAAGCTGAGAATGCAGTGGGCTATTTTGTGTTTTATCAGTTCACAAGGGATTGTGTTGCTTTTTCTTTTTTAACTGAGTTTCCATGTAGTTCACTTGTTTGTTTTCTTCAGAGAAAAGATACAGCTTTCATTAAGAGTGGTTTTGGCTATGTTTTGCTTCATGCTCAAAACTGTCTGAGTGGTGACACTTTTTCCAGACAAGTGCCAGTTTGGCCCTGTTTTGGAGTCCTGCTGGTCTCATCTGATGAGGGTTAGGGTTTTTTCCCTCCTAAGTAGCTCTCAGAATTGCTGGATTGATAAATAATAACTGGTTTTACGTCTTTGAGATACTGTAACCGAAAGGAAGGAGAACAATAGCATTGCTGCAAGACATGGGTTTGGTGTGGTGATGCTTTATGAAGCTGAAGTTACAGCCTCTTGCTTGGACTCCTTGTTGGGGTCCAGTATGCTGTGGGTGGTGCAGTCCATAAAACCAGAGTGGTCTTGCATTGCTCCTGGCCTTTTAGCTGTAGAGAAGCAGTAGAGTTGAGTCACAGCTGGCTGGTGTACAGCTGTGGTCAGACTTTGCTCTCTAAGTGCCCTGGAGAGGATGCAGGAGGCTCCACATCAGGCAGCCAGGGTGTAGGGAGATGAGGCTGAGAAGAGGATGAAAATGGCAACCTAAAATGGCAAAGACTTCTTAGAGATTTCTAGAATTATGGCTTGCTGTCCATTTCTTTGTTTATCTAACCCTGCAAAATTGATGTGGCAAGACCTGTGGTAGGCTGGAAAAATGCCAACACAAGGATGTGGCTAGTACTTCCACGTATATTAACTCATTCCCGAAATAATTAATTTAAAACAAAAAGCAAATTTCAGGGTAGTTGTTTTTGGGGCCTCATTGGTCATCCTTTGAGTCAAAACAAGACTGCCTAAAGGCTTCCTTTGGAGGGCAGCAACTGGCATATGCATAGCATACGATTGTGCTGATGGTGGTGCCATCAGCCCCCACATGTTTCCAAACCTTCATGTTGCATGGTGAGGACCACACCAAAAAGAAGCACAGTCCCCAAGGGGTTAAGCAGGTTGCATCTAAATCAAAGAGGATTTTTTTGTTTTTTTAAGGAACCACAATCAATCCTTCATTCCTTGTTTTCTACCCTGGCACAGTGCCAGCAGCCCAGGTGTGGCAGCTGGCCTTGTTCCATGTCCACGTGGGAGCTGTGGGAGCATTGGGCTTGGGAGGACCAGGGGCTGCATCCCTGCATGGCGCAAGTGCCAGCAGCTGCCAAAACCACTGTGCCAGTTTTCTGCTAAATGCAGTCCTGGATTAAACTGGGTAAAAAAATAGGCTTATGGGAGCTGGCATAAACGGTTTGACCATTATGATTTTCTTTTTGGTCTTTATTTTTTAGTGTGCAAGTGCTGTAATTCTTCTGTGTTACTTTTACCATTCTTGATTTCTGAAAGTATGTTTTCCTTTTTTTTATTCTTTTTTCCTGAGGGTTTTGGGCAGTGATTTCCAAAGCTATTGTGGTGTGCATTTCCCCATCTCTCCCAGAAGCAAATCTCATTTTTGAATTAGCTCAGCATTGTTCACATTGTTTTCCACTTTTATTGGCATTTTTTTTTTTTTTTTTTTTTTTTTTTTTTTTTACCCTTTTGACTTTGACTAAAGCAGTCTCCTAAGTGCTTCTAGAGTCTTTTGGGTCATATTGCAGAAAATATTTCTTTTCCTGTTATAGAAGCCCTTATGTTCAAAGCTCCAGGCAGGAAAGCTGCCTTTGTAGTGCTCACATTTAAATCTATGAAACCATGATTCTTGTGTAGCTTTTGCTTGGTTTTGTCCAAGTTTCAGTTAAAATTGTGCTAAGTTAACCTTTAAGCAGGACTTCATAACCTTGACAGAGTTGACTTGTGTTGAAACACTTCTAGCAATGTAATAAACCCTGCTACTTCTGGTTTCTACATAGCATCCCATGTGTTTAATGTTTTCTACTCTTCCAGACCAATGCTTATTTTCAAACTCCCCCAATTCCCTCCAGAAATAACAAGTTATTAATAGGATCTGTGCATATGTGTTTACCAGACTTGACACAGCTTTGCATCGAAGTATCTCTTTACCTACACTGAACTCAGAAGCTGAACCCTGTGGTCAGCATGGTGCACACCTGCAAACCTCCTTTGGTTTGTTCAGAGCATGATCATCTGGCTGTGTGGAGACTTAAGTTTTCTTCTTTAATTTAAAATGAGCTGCAATAATTAATTTCTCCACTCAGATTTTTTTAACTAAATGTCTTTTATGTGAAATGTGGCTTTTATTTGTGTTTTGGGATTTTTGCCTTTCCTTTGAGCACTGAACAGCAATGAAAGGCTTTGGGTTACATGAGCCCTAGTAGACGGTACTTGTGGCATAGCAGTGGCATCTCCTAGGATGTGTCTGACTTCTTCCCCTCTCTGCTAATGATCACTCATCTTGTCAAGGAGGAACTCCTGTCCTGTTGGGTACTGGGAGACTGCTGATCCAGTAATGGGAGGACTGTGATGAACAAACTGCTCAGGGACAGGATGTGAGCCACCACAGCAAGTCACTATGATCTTCTCAACCACCAGCTCATCACCATGACCTTGATGCTGAGAAGATAGGTTTTCTGTGTGTTAACTGTTTGAACACACAATCCCTGTACTTGTTGCTGCTGACCAGCTAAGCTGGATGGACGCTAACAAACAACATGTCCCTTAGGACAGGAGGAAAAAAGTAAAATGGAAAAGGTTGGAGGCGGAGAATGGGGCACACAGAGAGATTAATAACATTTCTCAAGTCCTTCTTCTCTTTTATCCTTTGAATAAGCTTCTTTTTCCCCAGGGTAACAGCAGAATTTTGCAATAAAATCCACATGTAAGAAACTAGTGGTTCATCTTCTAGTTAAAACAGCCTCGATTTCATCTGATTATTTAAATGGTCATAGAGAACTGTTGGGACTGTTTGGATTAAGCAACTGGTGGCGGAATGCATGTTGAATGAATTAGTTTCTCCCCTTTAATGCTGCAGTGATGATGCTGTTAGAGAAACCACAAGAGAGGAACATTTCTGCAAGCATCTCTTCCGAGTTCGTATGTATGAACTGCAAACTCGAGCATTTTTAATCAGAGTTAAAACCGTTCTGAGGAGACACTTCTTGGTTAGATTTTGTGGCAGGGCAGCCAAGTGTGC
>VYZS01033027.1:0-13398 GCA_013400695.1 Neodrepanis coruscans | reverse complement strand
AGTGGTAAAACCACGACACATCTTTTCTACAGAAGATTGTTGCCTCTACTATTTTTTAAAGACACATCTGTTATAAAGGGAGGAAAAACACATCTTGGGGGCATGCCTCCTCTCAGTTGCCCCTCTTCCCCAGAAATGTCAGGTTGCTATGAGTGTTGAAGAGATGCTCTAAGCTCTCAGGATAGGGAATGAACCTTTTTGCTTTTCCTCACTGCAAAAGCCACATGGCATTTCTTCCTGACGTGCATAGGGAACCTTGTACCTCACACTTTCTTCTCTCTTTCCACACCTAAAAGAAAGGGGAATTATTAAAGGGTCCACAATCCCTGCAGCAAGGCTGTCCCCAAGGAGAAGGGCTGTCTGGAGAAAAGCAGGGACAGGCCTGCTTGCAGGGTTGCCACAAACCCTGTCTGAGCTACAGGAGCCAAGGGCAAGGCTGGAGGAGGATGGTGTCTTATCCATCTTTCTTTTGCAGGAAGCCAGCTTAGGAGGAGTTGAGTGTAATGCCAACTGCTGCCTGTATTGGGGAGACAGGGAGCAGTGGGATGATAAGGAGAAAGTCTCCAAAGGAGCAATTCCTCTCATCTTTGATGGAGGTGAATACCTGGGCAGGGTTTGCTCAGGTTGTTGAAAGCCTTGCAAAGAGGTGGAGGGAGGAATAGAGTCCTCCTTGGGTCATGCTATGGTTCTAGGGGAGGAGTGGCCCAGATCTGATTACACTGGCCTGGCCTGGGACAAGTTCTAGTGCTAGGTAAAACCCCTGGCGTAGAGCAGAGTGGGCCCCACTCCCTGTCCACTCTCTCCCAGCTCACCTGAGTGCTACTTGGGGTGGGGGCAAGGAGGCTGGGAGGGACTGAGAGAGATGAGGACAGTGAGGAAATAGGAGCCACGGAGGCTGAGAATTTTGGAGGGAGCCTTGCTTTATACCAGAGCGTGAGGCTAGAGTCAGCCCAGTGGGAGTATGTCAGCAGAAGTGGCATGTGTGGTGGGATGGACAGACACTAGCTGTGATATCATTGCCCCAAGGGCTGTGCCATAAGTACTTAAATGTGAGCCCTGGGAACACCCTTCCTCAGCCAGCCTGCCACATCCTGCTCATTGACACCCTGAGGACTCCCTCAAGGAGACCTTCCCAGGCTTTTTGAGAGGTCCCAGAGTCACCCCTAGCTCCTGCTTTTCCCTCAGCATTGACAGAGTAGCTGTTGGCACCAATCTATAACATAGCTTCTGTGAAGGGAAAGGCTTTCAAGTCAAGGGAGGATTGTGAGAGCATCTATCCCTGCAATTCCCTGAAATGAGAAGGCAGGACAGGTGCTGTAGTTATGGGTGGAGGAGGGGAGGCAGGACCTCCTTGGAAGTCCAGGTGCCTTCCTGGCTTGTGGTTAGTAAGGGAGGCTTCTAGTGTAGGAAGGGATAAATTTCCCAGGCATACTGGGAGGTGCTCAGCAGAATTAAGCTTGCCTCTTATTGCTGCCTCCCTGTCTGCCTCCAGGGTGTGTGCTATGCCACTGTGCCATCTCTGATCCAGATACCAGTGGGCAGGTGTACAAGAAAGAATGACCTTCTGCTTGCTTACCTCCCAGGGTTTGCCTCCAGCTTTCCCCTGGCACCCAAAGTCTTTAGCTCTGCCCCAACCCTGGGGCACTCAGCAGGTGTCCCCTTCTTCTTCTGTGGTCCCAGCAAAACCTCCTCATGCCAGAGCTGCTGAGAGCCCCTATCCCCTGTGTATGGTAGATCCAGCCTTCTAGGCTTATCCTCCAAGCACATTCTCCAAAACAGAGAGAGAGACTCAGGGGTTTGCTTCCCCAAACTCTTCTCTGGCTCTCCACTATGGCCACCCAAGCATGTTTCCTGCCTAGCTCTAGAAAAAATAGCTACCCACCTCTCTGGTCCCCAGCTCTTCTCCTTGGCCCTTGTAAAATTCTTGAGGAGTCAGAGCACACATGGTTTGTGTCTCTTCTGGTCTTCGTACTTCTTGCTCAACATCAGGTCTGAGATGAAGACCTGTTGCAGCTCATTCAGCCTGCAGCTCAGTGCTGTCTGCCCCCACATGGTCTCAACTCTCAGCAGGATTAACTTCTACAGATTTTGTGCTGACTCCATCTCACTGCCATGATGTGGCCCTGAGTTCTTTCTTGCAGTATCCTTATAAGCGTCTGTGCCAGTGAGGTGTTGCTGAGGAGGGAATCAGTCCATTCCTCCTTGCAGAAGCAGGCATCAAGGAAGTTAATGGGTTGTTTCTTAGTAGATGGGACTTGTGGGAGATCAGCATGAGAGTTGTGAAGGAAATACTGGTGTTTTCATAGAAACATCTGCTGAGTTTGTGCTGAGACCTTATGTTGTGTTATGCTCAACCATCCTGAGTCCTTTGAGTAGGAGCCATACTGTGAGAAGAAGAGTGGCAAGAGGGACATGTGCCCAGTGGTCTTTCCAGCTTTTAGAGAAACCTTGTACAGAACTGTGGATGGCCTCCTACACGCTTTGGCCTTGCTTATCTTTCCCTAGCTCTTCCATGTGTTTCCTCATCTCAGTGTGCTAGGACCACGACCTGCATCAGATTGTGGAGTTGCTTCAGGAGGACCATATTTACATGCATCATCTTCATAGAGCTGGTGGAGGACAGGACCTGCTAAACTACCACTTTGTGATCCTTCTTCAAGTATGTCTGTTTTCACTGTGGCTGTGCCTTTCTTCTCCCCTCTCTCATAGAGACGGTGTGGCCATGTCCTGTTCACGCTGCTATATCCTTTTCTGCAGGGACAAGCTGTCCAGGCAGGGAAGAGTTTTTTGCCTGTCCCCAATGCAAGAAGTAATTTCTTACCAAGATGATGCATTATGAACAACTTCATTCTTGGCATGTAGGTTCCTTTTCTTTTCCACTGGGCCTAAAGGAGAGGCAAATGGCCCAAGTCTGACACATGGTCTCTCCAGCCCAACTGCGCTTTCATTTCCTATTGTCAGGGGCTTGATGGCACCTGCAGGTCTTCCTGCACCTAGCCAGCCCTAGGAGCCTCCTGGTTTGAGCAGGCATAGTGGCAGCCTGGTTAAAAGGGGAAAATTACTGGATCAAAGAAATGGATGTTTTACTGGACCCTCTCTCTCTAGTCATTGATCATTTTGGAATGATCTTCCTCCGTTCTAACTGGGTAAAATACCAATATAATAAGTGATAAAGCTTAAACATATATATATATTTATTTCAGGTTGATGGTCCTTCTTTAAAAATCCAGATAGAGCACAGTAGACATGTCCAGTAGACATTTGGTTGCATTTTCCCAGACTTCATAACTAAATGTTTATCTCATAAAGCTTGATGAGAAATTCTTCTGAGATCTTTCATGTATCTGACATTGTCCTTACTGATTGGCTTATTCACTGTGAGATAAATCATAATTTCTTGTTTGCAAAAAGAAACTCAGAATACACTCTTCCATGACTTCCCCAGTGTATTTTTTTTATGGAAGTTTGGCAGCAAATGCACAGTATTAACTACAGCAGTAGGAGGTGGCTTCCTGTCATACTCTTCATGTCCTGCATAACCTTTATAGCTATTCTCCATCAAGAGAGATTTGAAATGTGTGAATTAGAAACAGTTTGTTCTCACTTAAAAAAACACTTTTTAAGTGTTATGTATTTTTAGACTTTTTGTCTATCTCTGTGTTCTGGTTGCAGGGAAGAGGTGAAGCCTAGGGCCGTGTGGATATGGCTGGGTTGCTATTCTACACCACTCATATCATCAGTGGGAGTGGGGTTTCTTGGGGAAGAAAAAGGTGAGTATGCACCAGAATTGCACCATTTTTTTGTTTCTTCCTCAGGGAAGTTACTGGGACCAGCACTACAGACTCTGTCCCTCTCCCACCAGCACCTGTCCATTCCTGTCCCTGGGAAAGAATGCAACTCGAAGAAGCAAACAGAGCTGAGCCCAGCAGAGTTTGTACTCTGCATACCAGTGCTAGAGGTAGACATGGGGAACCAAGTGGCAGCAAACCAAATCAAGAGAAGCCAAGCCTGAGCCAAGCCCAACAGAGAAATTTGGAGTGAGCAGTGCCATGTGGAGTTGAACCAGCTGAGCAGAGTGGTCCAGAAGTCAACAGTGCAGTGCAGTGGGGGCTTTTGTGGGGTTTATTAGTCATTGTTTCTTGTTGTTTCAGGCTCAGAAACAAGGAACACCGGCTGTGGAGAGCACCCACCATCTCATCTTTGTCTCAGGGGGGCCACATGTCACTAGAAATGGGAACATCCACAATCTTGTCTTTGTGTTGGAGAGGCCACGTGGAACTGAGTCAAGATGGTGAACAGTTTTTTTGTGTAGAGCATCTTCTCTTTTGTATACTTTTGTTATTAATATTGCTTGTGTTTCTTATTCTGTTGCTGTTTGTTTTCAGTAAATTGTTAACTCATGTTCTCTACCTTTGTCTTTCATCAGAGCAGGGCTGGTGGGGAAGGGGAGAAGTTTATTCGAGGTTTATTTCCCAGCTTGTTTTAAACCACCACACTCCAGTTTACTTACTGATGACTCTGACAAGCTTGGTGTCCATGCAGTTACCAACTACTAATTTTGTGATTTAAGAAGAAATTAATACACAAATCTATAAATAACCAATTATCTCAGAGAATTGATTTAATTACAAGATTTCCAAATTTTAATTCTAATTAGAGCTATTCAGAAGCTATGAAGTAAAGAGAGAAAACCTGTGTAATTGAACACTAGCTCTTTAATAACTAAACTGTGTATCAAGCAGAAAAAATGTGTTAAAGTAGTCTCAATAGGGAGCTAATCAGTACAAGAATGATTAGCTTTGTTTTCTAATAATAGAATTAACTAATATTCCATTCTTCAATTCTAGTTGTTTTTATTAGTTTACAGGCAAAAAGAACATTTTATTTTCCAGCAACATTGAAAACTCGCTGACTTGCCTAATCCTATTAACAATTACAGTACAATACTTACAATAATAATATTAATAACAACAACAATAATACTAATACTACACTTATAGTGTATTTATTTCTGTATCAAGAGATACTGATAATAGTCTATCAGATTTACAATAAATGTGAAACTTCTTATGCATATATTTAAAAAGAGAAGTAAGTGGGACATACATATAAGAAAAAGGCAGGAGACAGAGGATTATTTTTTGTGGAGATACAAATTCAAGTAGTGTGGGTGTGACTACACTGTATTTACACTGGCTATTTTTTTCAGCTGCTGCCCTCCATATCAGGATGCAAGCCTTTGCAGAGGTTTGTGCAAAAGGGCTATGTTAATGCAAGGGGGATACAATAGGCCAATTTCTGATCATGCCATCTTTGTCTGACACATTGCAAACTCTATTTTTATTCTCTTTGCTGCCATTTTCTGGGGTGTGGGAGTGTGAGTGTCTGCAATGTGAGCTGCACCCCTTCAGCTCCATTCATAAAGAAGCTGCAGTTATGCACTATTTTGGCACTTGAAATCCTGAACACTTAATACTTCTCTTAACAGCCTCCCTGTGAAACATTGCAGTGTTCTGGGGAAAAAAACTCTCCATTGCTGGTAAATGTGAAGAAGTGGTCTTAACCCATCAGTTTGGTAAACTAAAGTACTTGTGGCATGGCATCCATGTGGCAGCTCAGAGATTCATCCCCAAAGAGAAGAGAGGTAGAGAAGCAGCTCAAGAGAGTCTTATTTTGAGAAAGGCAAATGAATGGAAATGAACGAACAGAAGCTTGTCTTGAAGAGGTGATAGCAAGCATCTGGTGAGGCTGCAGGCGATGTGCAGAAATGTTGGGTTATGACAGCTGTGGAGATGTCAATATGTGTACTGATTTAACTGTCCGAAACAACATGGAAACATAGTGGTGGAGGTGGGCAGACCATCAGAAGGATGATGAAATGTGAACAACATGACTGATTTATATATCAAAGTGTACAGGTCAGTAAGTTAAATGAGGCCTGTCTATGTGCGGGTAGCTATCTCCTCCCAAAACTTGCCTATAAGAGTAACACACACTCTCTCTTCCTCTTTCCTCTGCTTTTTTGCTCTGGTATTTTGTTCCTCTGGCATTTTTGTTCTGCCTCAATGTCTCTGGTATTCATTATGCTATAGAGAAGTACAGAATAACATACTGTTGCTGCATTCAAAAATATTGAGGAAATGAAAGATGGACCTAGATTAGAGAGCTGCCTATTTTAGAAATGTTGGTAGTATTTTCTGTCAGGATTTGGGATGACATGTGGAGCTTAAGAGGTTTGTGGCAAGTGCAGCTCTCCATCTCTGGTTATTAATTCCTTCTCTAAGTTTTGGAAGTTAACAACAGGTGGATTACTTGTTTAGAACAAACAAGGCAGCCAGGAGTAGAGCAGAGCCAACTGTGATGATATCCTAGTCTTTCCCTAATGATCCATTAGTCCAGACACCAATGTGACTCTGAGTTCAAGTAGGAATGACAAAACACAGTCCAGTATGAATGGTGAAGCATTCCTACCTTCTGTTCTGGGAAACAGTTGCCAGAATTCTCCCAAACAATTTTTCTTTAAACATAGTATGATAAAAACATTTTAAACTGTTGGGTGCAACATAAAAATTTTCTGCCTATTTTCTGAGAAAGGAAGAAATAAAGATAGTTCAAAATGTGATAGCAAAAATAGATTTGAATTAATTTATCGAAAGGGTGATAAAGGAAGGATTAGATGGGCAATTCTCTTTTCAAAAGCAGCATGTACATTTGTGTACTCTAAAATATTCCACCTTGGTACCATCTGTGTATTTACGTGTCTCTATAAATCAGAAAATCTCAAAATCTCATTTAAAGACTGTATGATTAGAGTTAATCAGAAACTTTTAGAGAGAAGGTTTTTCTATAAAAAAGGTTTGCTTTGTTAAAACTGGACACTTTATGCAAGCATGCACGTTTTAGTGAATTCTTGTTTACATAAAAAACTGGTAAAATAAAGAAAATTATTTGCCTTCTATTTTTACATTTACAGAACAGGACACTTTGTTTTGAAACAGCTCTTCTCTGTTTTGAAGAGTTGTGGTTTACTTTACTCAGAAGCCTGAAAGGAATTTAAATGTTAATGAGCTTAAAATAAAATCTCAGTCCATTTAAAACATATTTTCATTTGGAATATGGCTTCTCAAGGGTGTTTGATTTTTCTGTTTACTCTCTGAATTGTAAAAAGTTTTCCAATTGATTTTATTCTCTGCTAAAACAAAAAGTCCAGTTTTTTCAATCAACAAGGTACTACTGTCTTTTGAAAAATCTACTAAAACTTGCGGTTTTCAGGAAATGATGACTGCTTTAGTTTCCTTTGCTCAGTATTCAGAACATGGGTTTTTTTAATGTTCTTGGAGTTATAGCTAGAACCTATCAGTAATTTTTAGAAGCACATGTGTTGTGGGTTGAAAAAAAAAGTTCTGGGAGCTAAACCTCTTTTCCCTTCCCCACTGTCTTTCTCCTCCCTTCTGAGTCCCGGGGAGAGGCTTTTTAGGGCTTTTTAGAGGTTTTTTTGAAGGTTTTTTGTGAGGGGGGGGGAATTGGGGCTGTGTTAAACTGTCTTTCCTGTGTGTTTGAGGTGGGTTGCCATGGCGATGGCAGCAGGTGCCGGCTCAGGACCGCCCTGTCATGGCACGGGCCCCCAACCCACACGGCTAGGGACAGGGTCAGTCCCCGCTGCAGCCGTGGCTCCCGTGAGGCTGGGGATGGGGGACCAGCCCCGCAGCCATCAGCGCTGGGCTGGAGGGGGTCACCCCACGCTGCAGGGTCATCTGCAGCTGCGGCAGGCAGTGACAGCAGCAGCCCGGGGCTGGTCTGTGCTTGTGTGGATGTGGCCCCCCCGGACCGGCGGGGATGGCCGCCGCAGCCCCGCACGGCTTGCCCACAGGCACAGTGCTTCCCCCCAGCCATTTTGCAGATGTGGCTCCGTGGCCACAGGCGCCGGTGGCTGCTGCCTTTGCTGGGCACCACCAGGCCCTGTCCCGGGCCTGACTTGGCACTCCGTGCATGCACGGTGAGGTCTGCCGTGTGCATGGAATAGAAGGGGGCTATTGGTGGCCCTCTCGCAGCCAAGGGGCTGCCGCAGTGAGGAGCCAGGACTGGCATAAGTCGGGGAGGCCTGGTGGTGGTACCAGGACCCCGTGGGACACCAGACGCAGCTGCAGGGGGACCTGCGCCCCAGCCTAGGGTTGGCCATGTGGTGTTGAGCCGCCATTATAGCTTGTAGCGGAACCTCTCGCTAGGGGCGGTTCCTGGGTGCTCACCGTGCAATCTGAGGGATGACTCATGCCCAGGAGACGCCCACACCTGCGCGAGATTGGTCCCCTATAAAACAGTGAGCGAGGCTGCCATCTCTCTCTTTCTGGACGGGAGCTGGTTGGGAGAACATCTCTTCTCGCCTCAGTGCTGAGTTTTGCAGCGGCATGGGTGGATCATTGGCTCCAGTGACAGCGGCACGGGCTGAGGACCACATCTTTCCATCAGCAGTGGTATTCCTTCCCTGGAAAAAGGAGGGTGGGCAGTTGCGATCTTTTAATTGTCCCGGTGTCTTTTCAGGAGCCTCCGGCAAAGACCTAGCACTACCCTAGAGTTTTTCTGTATCAGCCACTGGACCTGGAAGAGCTTAATTTTTCTGTCTGCGTTTTATTGTCGGTTTTCTGTGTGTGTAAAATAAACCTTGTTATTTGGGTGGGGTTTTTTTTTGGTGTGTGTTGCTTCTATTGGATCTCTCTTGTCAGTACCATGCCTTCTAGTGGTAAAACCATGACAACATGATTTTACCATTTCTGTTTTCCTGTGAGTACTTTGTTTTACTGCAAGAGAACACAGATGTGGTGAAAGGTAGAGATGAAAACAAAATGCTGAAGTTTAAGATCCTTCCTTTTTCTTCCTCTTTTCTTCACAATTCAGTTCTCCAAGCATGTGATCCAGATGGTTCTCTTCAGATTCAAGTATAGGCTCAAATTCTAAGCTAACCAAGAAAATTATATATATATAATTTGTAGTTGAGTTTATATGAAAAAAAGAAAGACACAGTGACAAGAACAAACAGAACTAAGAATATTACATCATCAGGGGAACTATCTATAGGGGTATGAAAACATTCTAATTGAGTTGTAATAAACACATTATATTTTTTATGTTGATGAAAATACATTTATTTTCAGGCATTAACAAATGAAAGTCCTTCAGAATCTAATGGGATTTTTTTCTCTGGCAATTGAATTTTGTATGCATTTTTTTGGCTTCAGCTGTCTCATGAAAACAGGGCGGCTTTGTCTAACTCTTCAAAAGGGGAGATTCTCCTGACCCTTAATATTTTAATTGTCAGAGCCCCAGGGAAATTCAAACCCTTTTTGGTCTAATTAGTCTGTCAGAGTCCTATGCACAGAGGACTTTCACCAACAGATTCACCGATTACAGAGTGAAATTGATATTCCCTTTTAGAGGGAGTTTGCATCAACAGAAGCAGAAGACTCTTTAGCAAGTTTCCTGGAAATATTATTCCACTGTCAACAATAGCTGGCACCGGTCAAAAGTTACCACTGTTCCATCCTGGACCTTTTGTTTATTGAAGCATGGTTAAATGCCTCCACATCCCCCAGGCTTCAGCATACCAGGTGCATATCAGGATTACAGAACTTTCCATGGGGCAGTGTGGCTCTATTAGATCTGGGAAGTGCCAGTTGGATTTTTTTCTTCTGTAAATCTTACCCTATTTTAACTCCTGTCGTTTTTCTATCCCACAAGTTGGTATTAAAATTTTTTAAAGTTCATTTCTAATGACTAAATTACAGCTCCTACATAGCTTTCATTTCTTGAATGTAAGATATTTTAATTAGTGAAATTCTGATATCAATACATTCATAAATAATGACTGCAACAAACACAAAGGTAAGTTGAGTTGAAGGCTGGTGTTTGCATCTCATCTTTTTATGTCATAATTTAGTATGATTTCTAATGAGATCATAATGCATTCAGCTTTGGTGACCAAGGGAAGGATTACTGCTTTACTCTTCCACTTCCTATCGATGATGAATACTCAGGTGTTTCAGTTGTAGTGAAAAGCGGGGAAATGGCAAACAAAATGGAAGTAGCATGTCAGATGTGTAAAAATGGCCATACTGCAGTGAATAGTTTGAGAAACTGATGCAGAAAATCAGCATGAACAAAAAAGTCCTCATAAAAACAGGTGTGGATTTACTTAGGAAAGTTACTAATCCAAACACATATGGTAAATTCAGGCCCACCCTTGAGTCAAGCAAAAAAACCCTGCTACAACAGGGTGATGTCACAACAGCTTAGTTCAGATCCAGTACAACATCAGCTGCTCTAGATGGAGGCTGACTCCTGTATAGCCATACCTTTTTCTCTACTTATCAGTGCTCTGAAAAAGAAGTGCAAAAGCAAATGAAGCAGTGAATACAAGCTGGACCTTTGCACTGTTGTGTGCCTGCACCTGCTTACATGAAGTCTTGGACATGGAGTTGCAAGAGAGCAAGTTGAAGAAACAGGCTTCAGGGAGGATTGGAAAGCACCATCTGAGAGATGGCACATCTGATTTTAAACATGTCAGCTGACCTCAATCACCCCACGAATAGCTTCCGACACTGTGCTTCCCAGCACTTTTGATTGTAAGAATGGGGCACAGAACTCTGTATAAAGCCCCTGGGATCTCCCTGGTTCTGTCTCATGCAAAGTCATCTGAGCCTACAGTGGAAACAGCAAGATTGTATTTTCAGAGCACTGTGCTTAAATTAAGTTCCATTCACCTGAACTGCTTCACTTCTGAGGTAGTGAACTGCCATCCCTCCTCACCCTGTGAGGTATATTGCAAATTTCCATAGTTTTGGTTGTAAGAAGTACATGGTGGGAGCTCTTCCTCCACTGTTTCAGGTAAACATGGTCATGTCACCTATGCCATTCTGATTTGCACAGTGGTACACCATGACCCTTATTCAAACAGGGCAATGGAGATAATGTTAATGAGGGCAGGCATGGTTTAATTGAGCTTGGCTGGGCCTGGATGGGAATGTCTGGTTATGTTATGGAATAAGAAACAGTAAGAGAAATGAGAGCCTGGGCTACATCAGTCAATAGAGATAGGGTGGTTTGCTTGTTCTGACAGAAAGGACTCCTTGCATATCCAGCTTATTTGATATTCATATTTATTGTTCTGGGGAATGTAAAACTGGATTAGACAGGAACAATTTTAGGTATATTTTAATCAAATAACAGTTTATAAATGATGTTATTTAAAATGAGAGGTCACATTTTAGACTTTGCTTCAGAATAAAATAAGACAGCATTTTTATGTGCAGGTCTATGTATATTATGCATTTTGTATGATGATTGTCAAGCGTGAATTTTTCACAGCCATTTAAGAGGCAGTTATTTTGATGAATGAGTAGCTCTTGCCCTTGATAGCTGTTAAAATGTGTCAGGTTTGTTTTAGATGTTACAGAATTTTTGAGGAATGGGATCAATGATGTTCTGGTGCTCAGCAGGGATTTTTCTTCCTTTAGTAAACTGAATTGGACTGTTGGCTAGTCCACTGGATGTTGGAGTCGATATCAGAATTATTTAACTTTTTCTCTTCCATTCTCTCTAATGTTTGCTTTTGACTTCATTATAGGTCTATGATATTAACATTTCTGGGTGGTCTAAACATTCATGGCTACTGGTATGAAGATTCATGACAGAAGTACCTCTGCAGCAATTTTTATAAATTATTTTCATTTCCCAAACGTTAGGTTTTTTTTCAAGTAGCTATGAACACCTTTACCTTCAGAACAGAAGCAATACCAGATAATCCTATTTTACACACAGAATTACACACACAGAATTAACAAGGTTGGAAAAGACCGTAGAGATCATCAAGTCCTACCTATTAGCTAATTTATCAACCTACCCAACACCATCCCACCATCTAAACCATGTCATTAAGTACACCATCCAACCTTTCCTTAAACACATCCAGGGATGTTGATGCCACCACCAACCTGGGCAGCCCATTCCAATGGGAATTCACTCTCTGTGAAAAAGTTTTTCCTAATATCTTTGAGCGTAGTTGATGTGTTTGACCTTGAAGGAGAATTTCTGTGTCCTTAAGGATGTGTGAGGCTCAGGCTTCATGCTTCAGGTGACTCTGGAATGAGGCTTTCCTCTGTAGTATGACATTGATAAGTGATAAATGATACTCCATTGTTCTTAATGCTAGTAATGTGCCAACCAATTATATAAACTGGAGGGTCACGTGAACAGACCCTTTACCCAATAATCCTACTAGATTGGTTGTGCGGACACATTAACAGCATATAAAAGTGCGTGTGCTAACAATAAAGTTGTTCCTGGCATGCAACGTATTTGAAGCCTGTGTCAATCTGCAACGCTAGTTGGGGACCATGTCTCCAAGTAGCTACGACAAACGGTGACCCACAACGTGGTGTCTAGGAGACTGTGGAAATAGAGAATGGTGCCAGTAGCTACTACTCAGCTACAACTTCAAGAGCAGCAGTTTTTCAGAGCTGCAAGACCTGCAAAACAGCCACTGAGAGGTGAGCAAAAACTCCAGTGGGGTGGCTGAGTTAATATGGGTGCCAATGTTTCTTCTGCCGACAAATGTATTTTGAAAATATGCACATTTTAAAATCTAGAGGGATAGACCATGATGAAAAGAAATCAAGCTGTTTTTATGGCTGAAGAAAAATGGTGTTGCTGCTAACACAACAAGTGCTTTTCATGTCTCTACTTGGAAGTCAGCAGGTTCAGTTTTGATAGATGCTGCGACAAAGGGTGATACTACAGCTATCAGCCTGCTAAGTACTTAGAGACTGGTAATAGATTCATCAGAACGAATACCTTCAGACACAGACGTGACAGCTGCAGCTGTTGCTGCTTTAAGCCCAGAGTCGGGACAGACTGAGAATAAATCATGTGCAGAACCATCCATGTGGCCTCCTGTTTCCCTACCCCCAGCTGTTTTGGGTGTTAGACAGGAAGCGTCCCCACAGCAGCTCTTGTCTGTACCATCGGGACCTGACTTTGCCTTGCCTCTTTCCCCCACCTTGCTAACAGATTTGCTGATTCTTAAACACCCTGCTCCCTTATCATCCTTTGACAGGGGTGGGCAGCAAAACGGATTGCAGCACGAATTTAATGGACTTTGCATATGTGGAAACACAGAAATCCCCAGCACTTGCTGACCCAGTGAGTAGACAGCAAAACATTAGTTTGCAGGCATTACAGGATGGAACCACTGACTTTTATAATCTCACAGCATCTGTGAAAGCTTTTCCAGTGCATTGTTGAAGTGCTCAAGGTTGGCAATATGAGCCCATTTCATATCCACTTTTAAAAGACTTATGAGAGACTATTACTGCTCAAGGACTGGGGTCTCATTATGCACAATCATTG
>VYZS01033025.1:15820-31700 GCA_013400695.1 Neodrepanis coruscans | reverse complement strand
GGACCGGCCCTGTCCCTGCCCCCACCCGGGGGGTGGGGGGAGGGGGAAAAATGGCTTTATCTTTTAACCCACAACAGACAGAAATACAAGAGCATTTACAGCCCCCATGAAGAGACACTAGAAAGGCTGAGGTTATTTATCACAGAGAAGAAGTCAGCATAAGTAATACAATGGAATTAGATATATTATTCCTGTTTTCATGGCTGGGATGGTAAGTTTTTCCATAAGTGGATCTCAAAATGCTTAGTAAAGAATGTATTTTTTTTCAGGTTAATAAACCTGAAATATATGTTAAACATATCATGAACCATATAGTAAAAATAAGTGCCTGAAAAAAGTAATAATTTTTTGTGTCAACTACGAGCAGTCCCATTACAGAAGAAAGAAGTAATTTTCATAAAGTGCTTAAAAATATTCAGATTTCCGACTTGAGATGGAATCACTTGCTGAAGTTTTAGAATGTGCTATTTTCTGAAAATAATGTACCTTCCATTTGACATGTGAAAACAGTGGTCACATAACAAAAATTTAGATCAGAGGATTCTATGAAAGGAAATTTATATTGCTTACAGAAAATCTCTATGTGAAGAGTGAGCAAACATATGGATAACATAACAAGTTTGGACTTGAAACCTGAAACCAAATTTTGAACCAGTGGAAAATGTTTCTTTAACTCAGAAAAAAATCTCTGCCTGCATCTGCAATTTCTAGTCCCTATACACAACAGAAATATTCAAAATAACATAGAGAAGAAATTACACCATCGATAGGCTGATACAAACAGAATATGGACATATCTCAAAAAAGATGTGCTCTTCTGAAACATAGTGTGATTCATCACTCAGTGCATACTAATCTAAAGTGTACCTCTGCACACTACAGATATAATCCAAAAGTAAAAGTAAAAAAAAAAAAGAACAAAAAACCCCCTGCTGTCTGGTAACCAGCACAGTTTGCAACAACACTGACAGATTTGCTTTGTGAACTTTTGTAATAAATATATGAGCTTTAGCTTTTAAGGTCTTAATGTTTGCACCTTTGTTAATACATATTTTCCGTTTTGCTTGGTTTGTTTTACATACAACAGGAAAAGAATATGCAACTTTACCCTCAAGGCAAGACTGAAATTCTGAACTACTTTATTACTTCTCATGATCTGAATGATACATTTTTCTAAGCCCTTGCTCACCAAAGCTAATTGTGTTTACATCAAGATACTCCTGGAAAACACAGAGGATTTTTATAGGAGCCCATGTGCATTAGGAAGTGGGACACTTGGATTACCAGGACAGCAAGAACTTTAACAGTGCAGTTGATGTGCAGCAATAATTTATATGGCACATTTTACCTGGCATTGAAAATGAGTAAGGAATGCCCTTGTGGTCTGTGGAGACATCTCCAAAATAAACATACAGTTGTATCTGTGATCATTAGTGAACTAGTCTGAAATGAAATAGCATCATATAAACTGAGCTTGTATTAATCTGTTTACCAGCTTTTGAGTGAGTTTTGATACTAATCTGTTTTACCCATTTGGTAATTAGCATTTACCTAAGACAACCTTTCTGACTGCTTAGAATAAAAAGATTTCTAGTTCTGTTATTGAATGGAAGATTTTAATTGGTTATCTTCCACTGTTTTTTATGTCTTCTCATAGAACAACATGGGCTATTGTCTTATTTGATCTTATTTACAGTGGTATTAATCAGGGATTTATCTATTGAAGCCAATAGCATTATAAGAGGATTAGACTGGGGAAGGTGAGATAAGAAGCAGGCAGTGATAGCCCTGTGTTATTCAAAGCTGGTTTTGTGACACAAATGAGTATTTAAAGAGCTACAGAAGCAGGAGTGATCCCAGGCTTTTAGAAAAACCTGTGAATAGAGTGCAATAGTTACACAGCAAATATGTCAGTAGAAGCACAGAGACAAGAGGGGTATGTTCCCTTTTTGTAGTCATTATTAGAATACCTAGTGGTATAAAAATTACTGTCTTGAGCCTGATTCTGCTCTGTCTAGGAGACCTGGCTGGATATGAACCTCCTAGGAGATTAGAGTGAGGCAGTCTGTACACTGTTTTCCTAAAATATGTAATTAGTCATAATCATGCTTCACAACATTACACTCATTCTTCTAAGCATTTTTTTTGTAACTTAGAGGTGGTTATTTGCCTATCTGAAAGTTAGGGAATTTTCAGTATTTCAATCTATAAAAAACAGTTAGTGGATCACAAGGACAATAGTTTCTTCCTGCATTTTATTACCATGAACAGAAAGAGGAGGCAACTCCCACATCTTAATACCTAGACTGTGAGTGTTTGTACTTAGTGAAGGCAAACAAAGTGTTGTTTTCTTGTTTGGTTTTTTTTTTCTGGATTAATACATTGTGAGCATGAAATAGCCTGTACCATTCACTTATGTACCCCTTTGCACTTTCCAATATTTCCCAAGATTGTATCACAGTCTGCAAGAAGCCCCATAGGGAATGATTTTGCCTAGTTTTGCCCAGGTGCTGGAGCCCCTCTGCCCTGTGCCCATGGAAGAGAGGAGGATAGGCCATATCTGTACACAGATCTGGGCAGACATAGGTGGACCAAAGCAGCATTTGCCAAAGATCCTCTTTGATGCCATGGGATTTAGCCCAAGACTCCAATGTTTTTATATGCTAAACTGAATGGTGTTATGCAGCCTCATACTGATGTTGAATGGCAAATCCTTATGTAGGCAAGGCAAAAAGTGTTTTGAAGTTAAGTATAGTTACTCATTGCTATATATAGCACTCATCCTGTTGTACAAGCATCGTTTGTTAAACAGTGTTTGGACTGTGCTTTTGGCGACAGTATTTTACAGCATGGTATGCCCTTGGTATATTCACTGTATGTTATAGCATCAGGAGAAAGAAAAAAGGATAAAAAGGACTACAAAGGCAAAATACCTTCTGAAGCTGAGCGACTGTGGAGAAGCTCAGACATCAACTCCTCCACATAAAACTGCTAACCACAGCTCTGAGTACACAGTCCTGTGAACATCAATAGTGGGTTTTGGTAGGGCAGAAATAGATATTTATGGTAAAACTTCACAGAGAGCAGCTTTTCCTATAGTCCAGACCAGAGATGGTCTCCTCTGGTCCTGCTGTGAAGGTGCAGCTGTTTCTGATGCAGATCTGGGCTGTTGCCTTCCTGCATTTAAACAATTGAGCCTTTCCCATGTCAGCACCTTTTTATTTCAGACTGTATGATAGAGCTGTTGTCCTTCTCACATGAATGTCCATTACCTGGGAAATTCAAACCCCCTGTGGAGGGAGCACAAATGGAAAAGGGCGTGGATGGGTGTGTGAGAGAGTTTTATGCTTTACATCTGCCCTGCTGAAGACACTAATGTTCCCAAACCCACTCAGGAGTTAAAGGGATACTTCAGCAGCCTGTCAGTACCAGAAATGTGGATGTCATTTTCTCAGTGCTTTGAAATATTCTTTTTCCCACAGGCTGCAGGGTGGAATCCCACTTGCCCCTGGGTTTAATAGAGACAATTTGTATTTGCTGTTGGGTATTTTTCTGGCAATATTCCTTAGTTTTCATCAGTTTCTAATTGATTCCTGATATGGAAAGCCATGTATGTGTAGCTGTGAATTTAAGAGGTATGAAACCCAAATGTTATTAGTCTATAGGCACAATCACAGAAAAGTATTAAATGCAGAGTTACTGTGGCTTTTTCAAAACTGCTTCCTTCTTCATTACTGCTCCTGGGAAGGAGAGGATGTATACAGTTTGAAAGCATGAGGAAGCACCAGACAATTGGAGGGTAGGAATGTTGAGCAGGCTGCAGCTCTGTGACGTGGTTCCTAATGAGCAGGGATCCATCGCTTCAGCTTTTGAGATCAGTCCCCACTCTCCCACATACTCTCTAACCACTCCTTCAAAAGCATTTTTTAAACTCCAGGGTCCTAGAGACTCACGGGCTTCATGAAACCACAAAAGCATATGCACAAACACATATATATAAAAAACAATTAAATGATAACAGTTCCACTCCATCATTTAATGCTTATAATTTAGAAGATTATTCATCTTGGTTTTGTTTGAAAGAAAAGTGATGGATTTTTTTTTTAATTTTGTTAATGTATTTTTCCAGTTCAGAAGGTTAAGAACAATCCTGTGACTGTGAGGGGAAGAAAAGAACAAGAAAGAAGGGGAGGAGAAGAACAAGAAAGAAAGAAGGGAAAGCAAAAAACAGGAAGTCTGTCCAAGTATGGATTTCAGAGGGATAGCTCTAGCAGTTTCATTCTTCCCTCCTTCCCTTCCTCCTTTCCTCACACCCCCACCCCTTTGTGTGCTAAAGTTACAACCCAAGGACTTGGAGTCATTTCAAAGGAGCGTCACTAATGAAGACCACATGTGCACTGATCCTCTTGTTCAGTCCAGAACAAAGCTGAACTGTAAGAGCTTTCTCTCTACGGGGTAAAAAAGAGGTCCCACTCCCATCCTCAGTTACCCACCCACAGTTTATGAATGAGGCTTACTCGGGTAACAACAACTTGGTATTAAAGCATTTTCATGAGGAAATCAATTATCTTTCCAATAAGAAGCTGGAAGGCAGAGACCATGTCTGTTTTGCCAAAACATCAGCTACAACACGCAAACACCTACATGTTGATACTGCCTTCATCTGCACACAGCAGCAGCAGTGCATTTGCTGTAGCATTTTTACCTTGTTTTTTGGATGCCTTTCCTGTGTTTTCTCTGGAGTTGCATGAAGGCAGGTCTGTGTAAAGGCCTGTGAAGGAGGGCTGTAGCAGGGCCTCTTTTCAGAAGAACATAAGCTGAGGAGGACACTGAAATCCAAAATCAAACCACGTCATTTCCCATCTCTGTTGAAAATTAACAATGTTTCAGGAAAGACTTTTACCAAGTAATAAGCAGTCAGTTCTCACGGGAATAGTTTTATCAGGCAAAATAAGGGAAACCGACACTGGAGTTTGTAATTTCACGTCCACTTGGTTCTCTCTTTCAGCAGTCTTTTGCAGTTTAATGCTGGTGGCTGCCCAGTCCAGTAGTGGCCATCTGGGAGTGAGGTAAGTGGCTGAGGAGTCCCTTAGAGAGAACATTTAGGTCCTTGCTGTGCTCATGAGAACCAGCTCTTGCTCCCAGCTGAACTCCCAGTGCCCTCAGTCCCTGACAGTGGCTAACAGCAGCAGTGCAGGGCAGTGCCACATGGGTTTGGTGGGCCAGCCTCACTTCTCTGATCCGCCTTCTATAAGGATGACATCAGTGGGAGGTAGTACTGATCTCCTTAGACTGATTGGTCTCCTTAGACAAGCCAGCTCATGGCAGCTCATGGACTGCTATGGTATCAGATCTCAGGCGGTGTCACTGGGCAACTGGAGTGTCTTCCTTCCTGCATGGCATATTACAGGAGAGTGGCTGGGAAGGGGAATAATCTTCAGGTTTTTATTCCACAGACATCCAAAAAGGGGTGGGGAGCCTAATAAGGAGAGGGACTGACTATGTGAAGGGAGTGGAGGAGAAGCCAGCAGGCTGAGGGACTTGGAAATATGGTGTATATTTTCAGACTGACTTTTCAGCAAGAATTAGCCTGCTACAGTCATGCTATGTATGCACAGGTATGCTTTATTCTTGAACCCTTGGCCAATTTCAGTTGTCAGAAAGATCATAAGAATAGTAATTTTCTAATTTGTTCATTAAAACACAATGAGAGAGCCAAATCTCCCAAACTTCCCGGCATTAGTAGAAGTCAGCAGAAGTGGACAGGTATATCTTAGGACACAAAAAAGCTGCCCAGAAGTTATCTATCTACTTACAAGCTGACAAACTCATGGATGATTGACCATAGAGTAAGATAAACGCACCTAAAGATAAAAGCCCAGCCATGGTGGCAGACCTCATTGGATATAACCCTGCTGCTCTCTCAGACAGTCAAGAATTATGATGAAATAAATAAAGATGAAGAAAAAATAAAATAATCAAACAAATCTGAAAAACATCAAAGCCAGTGTGCAGTAGTGGTTGCTGCTAAAGCTGTACCTACTTTCTGACAGGAAACTCTTCCGCCACGATTGACTTTCAGAGCCATTTCTGGTTACCAACAGCATAGGGATTTGTTTCTATAACAAATGTATTCCTATGGATGAAACCACTACTATTAAAAATAAATGAGGAGAGGGAAGTGGATTCTATGAAAAAGTGACTGCAGAGGAAGAGAAGTGACCTCTGTGTGTTGGTTAGTGAGAAAAAAAAATTAGTGGAAGCATTTGAAGGTTCATAGAAATTTATATAAAATCACTTTTAAGTACAGTATTAAACCATAGTGTATATATATATAAGACAGTCTGAGGATGGTTGTTTGTTCATAAGTGATCTAGGGTTAACAAAGCATTCCAGGGTTTTATGAAAGCACTTTTAAACAAATAAACACTACCCTGCAGTGTTTACAAGCTAAGCACTTCAACATAATCTCTATGCATGAGAACCTAAGAAGAAAACTGATTGAAATCCCTTGATAAACTATTTTGTTTAATTGCTTAACCTCATGGCAGCAGAGCAAAGAAGATACAACAAATAATGAAAAAATGTCAAATTTTAAATTTCTAGTACATTTCATCACCTAAAGTGCAGTTTGGTAATTAATGTGAAGCACTTAAAAATTTCAATTCTGCAAGTTTCTCTTTATAGTAGTATCAGGACCTATTTTTTTGAATGATATCAGAATGGCTGAAATCTCTTTTTCCAGCATAAAGTGACACTATCTATGCAGACAGAGGGATTGCCACAGCCCTTGGGAATTCTTTGAAGCCTTGCCAGGTTGTAGTCTGTTCATCAGATGAGGCATCCTAAACATTTTTGCTGATTGCCCCATTTTCTGGGGGGTTGTTTTGTTGTTGTGTTGTTGTTGTTTTGTTTGTTTTGTTTCCACAGTGAGCTGAGGTTGTGGAAATGTCAGTTCTGTGAGGCCAGTCCCAGGCATGACTGTGCTGGCTGCTTAGTGCTTCCAACACCAGTCCCATAAGCACAGTCCCAGCATGGGACACACCTCCTCTGAGCCATTTTACAAGAACAAGACGCTGACTGACTCCACAATCTGTTGAATCAGCGTCAAAATTAACCCTCTCTCTGAAGAACTATGTAGCCCAATTAGCAGCAGTGCTTTGGGTGTTGGCAATCTCCCTTCTGTTATGTATGTCACAGGCACTGCTATGCACAGACGCAGATGCCACTGCAATGCATGTATTTAAATATATTTTCCCATATCCAGGGTAGATTCAAATGCAGGTACACATGTGGCAGTAGATATATTTGTTTGAAAACGTCTATCTTTTGATCAAGGGGAGAGCTAATACTACTAAACACCAAGGCAGAACATTATTCATTAATTTTGCTCTTGCAATAGTGATATGCAAGAGCTTGTTAAGTGATAAAGCATTTTACATTTTTAAAGGTAAAGATTGTCACAGCAGGATTGGCTGTGGAAGCAGCCCAGTTGATTCAAACAGCAGTAACATTTTCTTTGAATGAAGATGAGCTTCGAAGTGGTAATATCTGTTTTGTGACTTTTCAACCCATGTTTGTCAGAAATTCTGTCTCTTGCCTCAAAACTGTCAATAACATTCCCCTATCTCTTTAAACGCACAGTATTGACTCATTCTCATTGGAGGTAGAAAGCTATTTTGACTTAAAGGTTCAGTTCCTGTTGACTCAAAAGGAAGGAAGAAAACGCAGAAATTGAGAATTAAAACATTTCTTTATCTGGGAGTTACTAACAGACAAATACCATTAAGGAACGGATGGCATTTATTCACAAACGTTTAAAAATATTTCTTCCCAGCTGATGTTTAGCTCTGCATGTATTTTCTAGCAGATGCTGCCAGGAAGACAAGTGAATCTGGATGTGCTCTTTGCTTCAGCAGTTGTATGAGGCAGTGTTCTCCTTGCCTGGGATCTCAGAATGGGGCCATGGCAGGATTTATGTGTCATCCTGTCCTCATCAAGGCATCTACAGAATGTCTGCCATCAAAACGAGAGCAGCTCTTGCTTCCCCACCCATTTGGCCAAAAAGGGAATAATTCAGTTATGCTGGTAGAGATTCCTTTTTCCAGCAGATTGTGATTATTCACAGTTCAACTTTTTGAACTTTAAAGTCTCCTCTGTCACAGATATGTGTAAATATGATGGGAAAATAGATGACAAAAATGCTGCTCAGACACAGTAAGAAAACTATCCCTGGTCATCACTGTGGTTCGGAACAGGGCTGACTAGTGAATTGATGCAAAGCAAGACCCCTCTCCTGCCATCACCACACCATTTCAACAGCTCATTTCTGGATACCTTTCTGATAAAGGTCAGAGAAACATGCGGCCGAGATGATGTTAAGACATCATATCTCTGTTGTACCTGGCAGTGGAAATCCCTTGTCCTTTACTGCAGGAGTCGTCCCTATGCAGATTTCAGTCTCATCTATGAATGTATCAGATATGCTTCAAAGTATGCTCCTCCTCAGAAGAAAAACTCATCTCCAGGGAGATGGAAATTTCATGTATGATAATTTAGCTGTCTTCCACCAGCCTTTAGGCATTGATTATCAAGTATAGCAAGTCCTCTCTCCCATGCTAGTGTGCTCACTGCCTTTTCACCATTCATCCCTGAGTTTGTTAAGGGGTTTCAACTCTTTGTGCTGCATGTCCATGAACAAGGAAAAGGAGAAGATTTGATCAAGCAAGGCTTTTTAAGCAATAGATAACATCCTTGCTAAAAATGGGCTATTGCACCTGAAAAAACACATATTGATGTGGTTATCTTATAAAGAAACAGCTCTGTTTTTCTTTATGATTGCCAATGATTGTGCTTGAAACGCTAAATTATATGCTGGTAGGGCAAGGAGAGAAATGATGGACAGTCGCGCTATCTCCCTGATAAAATCAAGCAATTGCTGGAGGAGTTGCCAAGACCAGTCCTATGAAAAATGCCACAGAGAGACCCTCCCCAGGCCCTTACCCTAAAACTTGAGACTCTGTAATACCAGGGGTGAGGAAAGAAAGACCACAGGAGGGCAGGTCTGGATACGCACACAATGATAGAGGAGAGACCTGGAAAAGCAGCCACATTTTAAATAATCTTTCAAGGCTCCCTCTTAGCAAGTACTAAGAGATTTCCTACAAGCACAGAAACTGATCTAGGGCTTTCTTTAGCAGCTGCTTATTTAAAAATCAGCCATGTCCTTCCTTAATCTGAATCCAGGTGAAGCCAGTTAATAATGTTTCTGTTACCTCATTAGAAAGTATTATTTTTAATTCCTTTGCAGCAAGGTGACCTCTACAATGAATACAGGGTCATAACCCAACCTTGACAATAAAATGTGAAGAACATTTTTTATTGCTCATATTAAGAAGGGAATTCTTGCACTGAATGGTTATAAGTGTAAAACAAAAGTGCAATTAATTTCAACATTTGCAAAAATGTTGCAACAGTTGCAAAATCTTTTTAAAGGTTTTTCTTGCCATCTTTTTGTACAGATGCTCATACTCCTTTACACCTATTTTCAGAAAAAAAACAAGTATCTGCTGCAGTATCTAAATCTGTACAGAGGAGTTTGGATTGCCTAACTGTAAATTTGTCTTATTAATGTAAACAGAAGGCAGCTGTAAATCTCCAGCAAAACTTACATTTGGGTGTTAGACCACCATGATTGCTAATTTCAATTGTATGATTCACTTTAAAATTTCTGAGTCCTAAAGGTTACTTGCTGAAATTTTTATAGCTTGTTTGCATTACTTTTCTAAGTGCAATAACTGAAGACCAGATCAATAAACTGTGTAAGCACAAATATTTCCACTCCAACATATAACGTAGACTGAACTCCATGAGTTTAAATGGAAATTATGAGTGTTCTCTTCAAATACCATTACTGAGTTGGCCATGGTGAAGGGCATTGTGTTTCTTGATTATAATAGGCTCCATCTCAGCCGAGAAGTATTTCTAATTTGGATATAATGACCACTGAAAATCAGGTTAACTTTCAAATTTCCCACTCCTTTCTGACTCTACATATTTCTCTGTGGTGTTTGAGTCAAACTGCTCTTTCTTTCCCACCCCTTTCCTCCACAGTCAAAATTCTGCAAGGCCAGATTTGCATCCAGGTAACTGCTACGAATCCCTTGTAATGAGTGACTCTGGATGATGGTCTAATAACCCTAATGGCTGTAGAGTAGAGCAAGACGTATTTTAGCCATCTATATGAGATAAGAAGCTGTAAGTTTGATCCTACCAAGGGTTCAAATGGGCTGAGAAAAGGTTCTTTTGGTCATACAGCATGTCTTCTGGTGTAGAAAGGACTGAATAGTTACCACAGAGTAATACCTCCACGAAGAAATGTTCACATTGCAGAGCCCTAATAAGAAGGGCAAGAACAAAGCACAAAGCAGAATAATGTGCTCTGAAGACCCTGTGCATCTGAAGCAAATAAAAACTCATTTCCAAGCTGTGACTATAGATGTATATGTAAAAAGATACTTGTAAGATCTATGCTCTGTGGTTGTGTTTCCTTTGGGTACAAGACAGAAGAATGATGACTCTTCATATCCACTACACTTTGGTTAGGCTAATTCCTAGGAACTACATGAATTTACAATGGGTTTTCAATAAATAATTTATCCAACATATTGAAATCTAGTTTTATATTCACTTAGTGCATTATATCTGTAAACAAATGAAGGACTTAACAACCATGTGCAAATCTTTGAAGATACATATGTAGGTTTGGACCTCAGCCCTGAATCTCGAGACCTTCCCAAGAGGCCAGTACCTGCTGAGCTAGAAGCTGAACTCTGTACTGATTGATATGGTCCCCCTAACCCTAGGTGTTTGGGCCACTTAAGCCTTCTTGATTCTGAAGCACCTCAGCCTGGCCCGAGGCAAGAGTAGTGGAGCTTTAACTCTGTGATTGCTTTGTCCAGGCTAGGTGAGTCAAATGGCTTTGAAATGCAGAATGGTGTAAAGGCCCCCTTCTTTGAGCACTGTTTTTTTCCACTTCTAAGGAAACATGGCCAGCATGAGAAAGACTGCATCCCCTCCTTGTCTGACAGGCTGAAGACAGAGTCCTGGATTTTATAAGAAGCCAAATATGATAGCATCAGACTCTAAATCCAAGCTCAGATGTGGACTTCAAAGATGGACTGGACAGTCCCTGCTCCAGTCTGCATCTAGACAGCATTTATGCTCATTGCCCTTGTCAGCATTTTCTAAACAAATGCTTGAGATACAGGCTTCATGGTGGCCTTTCAAAGCAGAAACAAAACCTTGTGAAATCATGATTTGTAACTGGAAAATGCCAAAAGCTGGATGAAAACCCAGTTTGTGGAAAATTCATTTTATGAAGGAAAGTAGAATGCTGATGACTGCATGGGAAATCACTCCATGTCAGCAGTACACACGCCTTTGTCACCATTAGCTGTTGACTCTGGCATTTGCACTGCACTCCTCCCTGCTGGGGCCATTTGGACACTCTAAGTGATTTGGAGCCAGGCAAGGATCGGTCTCACCTCTGACCAGCTGGGCTTGTCTCTGCAACACTGCCAGGCATTTAAAGAGGTCTTCTAGGCAGTGTTCGTGGCCATACGCTGTCCTCATATGTTGTCCCAGTGCTGCAAGCAAGCATGGAGAAAAGTCATTATATGGAGGAAAGTTTTCTGAATAATAGCCATGGAGGTGAGCAGATTTTCTTTATCAGAAAGGCAATAGATAAGATATTAAAAAAGTGATAGGTAAGATATTCAGTGCCACTAAGCCGATGTCAGAAAAAACAGTATTGTTTGCCTCTAGGGAAAGTCTGACATGCAATGAACTGGCAGTTGCTCTACCTCCAGGGACTGGTCTGTGTTTTCAGTGACAGAGGGAGAAGATGCGGAGTTATCCTTTGAGCATGCAGACTGACTTTATTGCTGCATCAAGAAATATGTCGCATCTTGCAGATACTGCCTCCTTCTTGTCCCAGTGTGTTGTGTATGGCCAGGTCAGAAGGAAACAGAACCAGTGCTGCTCTGATGGCTGCTGAAAGGAGGAAGGAAGATGACTAGACCTGAAAACAGCAGGGCACGTTCACAGACTGGGGCCTGACACAGCTCATGATCCTTTCTCTGGGATTTCTACAGCATGTGGGAGTGGGAACTCTGTGCAGCCTATGGGGCCCCTAAATATCTCTTTCTGGCTAGGAAGTGAAAGAAGACTGTCTGAGGCCGGTTGGCCTCTTCCCATAGAATTTCCATGGGTTCAAGGATGACCTAGGATCTAGCATTTAACTGATGTACATGGCCTGCCTATTTAAATTGGAATTAAAACCTTAATTCAGATCTGATTTAGAGCGTGATGAAAAAAAAAGAAAAAAAATCCAAGTCAGAGGCAATCTCTGTCACCCTCTCAATTTTCTCTATACAGTGCTGTACAGTGCTAGTGCCAGTCCTGTCACTCTGGAGAGTGGGCAGAAAGCCACCTGTCTGAATGGGACAGCCGGCAGCATTCCTCCAGACCTTGGGATGAGGTTTGATCAGCCAAGGGAGAAAAATGTCAACATCTGTCTGTCACTGCATGGCCAATGGCCAATTATATTTTTTTTTCCTGCCTCCCTAAGCTGCAGTCAGACAAAGCCACCCAGCTCCCGGCTTTGTTGCCTGCACCATTTCCCACCACTGCTCCACCTCTGATATGCTAATGGCAAAGCTGAACGGTTTTGTGCAGCTGAAAAGGATCTTTGGGCACATTAATTGGGTCAACAATTCCAACTGCTGCACTGGGGCTCTGCCTGCTGTGCCAGAACCTGATGCCAGGTGACTTCCCTCCTTTTTTGGGGAAAAAAAAAAAAAAGTGGAATTCACCATCTGGCTGTCTTGGTGCTGAGAAACTTAGCTGAACAAATTATAACACTAAAACATGATATACTCCCCTCATATATTTTCTGGACTGATAAGACAGGCCATGTTTTCCAGCTTTAATTTCTGCCTTGCTAGATGCAGCCTAGGAGCCGAGAAAGGACAATCTCCTCTCTTCTTCAGAGCACCACAGAGTAGTGAGGTAGTTACAGAAATACTGCTGTGTTTATACAGTTGGCTTTACATGTGTTTGAGCAGAAGTAACATTGGCAAACAGCCTTTTGTTTAGAAAATAAACCCTGTCATACATGCAGTGCTGGACATAGAAAGCAAACTTGATGACCTAATCCCATCTATTGTGTAGCAATAGCAATGCACTTAAGTAGTAAGCAGAAGAATAATTACAGAGTTTATTGGGTGATGAGTTTTCCCATTCACTGATGTTGTGGAAGTGCCAGGGGAAATAGGCTGTAGCACTAGAGACAAGGTGCTCATAAGTCTGTGACAAATTGATTTTGAAGTATTTATCTCTTATAATTAGTCACCTGAACGAAGTGTGAGTGCTGTAAACAATACACCCTCAATACAGCATCAGCTTTTGCTGATGCTGTACTAATACTATCATTGCTTTATAAAAAAACTCAGTGAGTTGGTGGGTTCTTGGATGGTAAAAACACTTTTACGAGCAAACTAATATTTATAAGCACAGTAATATGCCATCATTATTCAAAACAATTATGACATATACAACTGTGTCAACTTTGACTGCAAACAGCCTGTGTAAACTGTTGGACCTGAGACCAAATCACATGAGATAAAAGCTAAAGAAATTTAAAAGCTGAATAAGCAAAGCAGTCTGATGGTCTGATAGCTTCCAGTTGACTCTGAGCAGAAACCTGGGTAAAGCTGGATGAATACTCCAGCCACGGAAAGGTTGATAGTTGTTTTTTTTATGAGACTACAATTTAATATCATTTGCATGGTAAATAGTGCTGTAATAAAAGCTGACCTTTGCACAACTTGCATTATCTTCTCTTCTTAAAACATGCTGGTGAGAGTAACAGAAAGGTGAATTGTCTGGACCTAGAACTAACTTCACATTGAAGACTCACATTTGTTTATTCACACACAGAAGAATTATTAAGATGAACATTTTCTTCCCATTTTTAAAGATGTTCATCTTTGTCAGCTCTGCCTGTTCTGGCTGTGCTGGAAGGCACTTAGTCGCCATCACCTGTGCCATGGTCTTGCAGATCTTTCTTGCATGTTTACACTGGCTTCCACCACTGGACATCCCCTGCAGCGTTCACCCAGACCCTAGGAAGTGCTGCCGGCAATGCCTTCTGCTGCTTTCCAGGGAAGGACTTTTATAAAAAGCATGCACAGCATGAAGGAGGAAGCAGATGCAGACTTGCTCTGCACACTGCTCTCTAGTTCCTGGCATATGGTGGATGGTTAAAAAAAAATGGGTCTGAATGGTGTGAAAATCTATTCATCCTGTATCGCAGAGAATAAATTATTTCTTTCTGGTCATATGCTGCATGTTGTCCTGGCTACACCCGCCTATGCTGTTATGAAGGAATGCTTTAGACTTACAGGCTGTACAGATCAGAACAACCCTCTGTACTGAGTTTCTGTGTGACAAAGACTGAAGATTTTAATCCAAACAATTTTTTCTCTGATTGGACTTGTACCTTTAATGACAGAAACCCAAGCCTGATTTATGACTATAAGAGGACAGAAAATCCAGCATGACTGTGAGTAAGTATGCTGCCTCAGTAGCGTGTTGTTGCTTGTGTTGGAAAACTTTATCCATGGTCTGACATTTTCTGTCTTTATATGCTGGCTTTGGGTACACTGGGGCCTGGGTTCACAGTTCCTCTTGCTCATATGTCCCACAGCTTTTCTCCCGCTCCCCAAGGCCGTGAACTAATTGCCCGTGTTCAGGGTGCATGGAATGGCCCAGTGTCCTTCTGGGCATGCATGAGCTCCTGTGAGGCAGGCAGTGCTCAGGAGAGTGGGTTCCATCCTCTTTAGACCTCTCCCATTCCCTGTAAATCTGCATGTGCTCAAATCATCTAGAAAGCTTTTTCTTTGATAAAATAAATAGATTCAGTTTAATCTCTCTGGCACACATCCAGGAATTACTTTTTACAGCTCTTCCCTGAAACGTCTTTAATTTGCCAGAAGACTTTTTAAAGCCCAAGCACTGGACTTCAACAGGCACTGTACATTTGTAGTAAAGAAAGGTAGAAAACCACATTCAAATTAAGCTGAAATTAGCCTCAAATTTACTATTTAGTTTTCATTACTTTTGTTGGCTTGTTTGACTAATCTTGCTACCTAAAACTGAGGAGGTTTTTTAGTGTGGTGATCAGTCCTTACTCTCTGCTTATTTCCCAAGGATTCAGGCATATTGCCTCACACACCATATATTACCTCAAAATACATAACTGAGATAAGCATCTAATGACATATAATGAATTTGCCCTCCAATATAATACAACCGATATTTATACATGTGTCGTGGTTTGGAGAATGGAAATCGTTTCTCCCCTTCCCGGCTCGGTCCCGTGTGGAGCCCCGCGGGTTGGAGCGGGGCCCGCCCCTGGTGCAGCCCAGCGGGCGCGCTCCGGCGAGTGGCGTCTGATGAGCTCTCACTGGACCGTGGTGGGTCCAGGGGAGAGGGGATGGGCCTTTAGCCAGGGTGGCCCAAGCCGCGTCTCTCCTCTCGGGCGTAGCGCCGAGTGGCCGGGGGAAGCCCCGGGCCCCGAGCGAGGGCGCGCCTGGAGCCCAGCGGCGGCGGCGGCACCACAGCGGCACAAGCACGGCTCGGTGCAGTGGGGCCGCAGCAGCCCTGCGGTGGGGGCCGGTTTTTCCCCCGCAGCAGGGGAAGCAGTGGCATGGCGGCAGCTGTGGTGCTGGCTCCTTGCCCGCGGCGGCGTGGGAGGGGCCGGCCGCTGGGGTTGCCTGGCTGTCACCGCAGTTCCGGGCGGGTGTGCGGTCGCGCC
>VYZS01033014.1:0-14094 GCA_013400695.1 Neodrepanis coruscans | reverse complement strand
CCCTATTTAGTACTTGATACTTTGGTTTTAACGATTTCATTCTATTTTCTGCATTGACACAGAATCTTCTAATCACACTTTGCCCTAATCCTCTGCACATCAGCACCCACTTTTGAGGAGACAGGTTAAATCGGTGTTTTCTATTTATTTACTCAATTCCTTGCATTTATTTTCCCGGAGCAGCTGTGATGGTTGTGACACAGCGCCGTGACGTCGGCACCGCATGACGCCATGCTGCCGCGCAATGACGTCATAACACAGCGGCACAACACAACATGACGTCACACAGCCTCTACCAGCACAGCCGTGGCGATAAGACGATATGGCGACATGATGACACGACGATATGACGACACGACGATATGACGACACGGCGACATGACACAATGTTGCCACGCGCCCGGACGCAGCGCTGCTGCACTAGGGCAGACCCGGGCCCCGTGCCCACCCCCGGCCGCCCCGCGACCGGGCTCCCGACCCACCTGACCTCCTCGGCGAGCTGCTCGTCCTCCTCCTCCTCCTCGTCCTCCTCTCTCCGCCGCCGGAACGATTTCTTGCCCGGCATCGCTGCGGCCGCCGCTCCGCCGCTGCCCCTCCCGCCGCCGCGTCGCGTGGCGATGACGCCACAGCCCCGCGCCGAAGCCGTGCGGCCCCGCCCCCCTGCCAGCACCTGGGCCGGGCAGGAGCCGCCGGGAGCCCCCGGTGCCCTCCCGGGCCCTGCGCTCCCTGTTCCGAGGAGCCCCCGCTTTCAGTCGCGGGGATCGCCATCTCCTCGTTCCTCGCAGCCCAGCTACTGCGTGCCCGGGACGCCGCGGGCAGGAGGCGCCGTGGCCAGCGCCGGTCCCGGGTTTACAGCCCGGCCCTCGGAGCGGGTCGCGGCTCCTCCAGCCCGGCTGCTCCCGGGGTCCCCCCGGTTCCCTCCGCTCAGTAACGCGGGCGGTTCTGCTCGGACCGACCCCGGAGCCCGCAGGGGCAGCGCTGCCGCCTCCGCTCGGTCCGTCCCCGCCCCGGCCCCGCTCCTCCTCATCCTCCTGCTGCTGCTGCTGCCCGGCCTGTGCGGTTCCTCCGCCGCCTCCCCGCACCGCTCGGGGCCCGCGGCCCGCCCCGGGCATCCCGCAGGTGAGCGAGGGCCGTGCGGGGCAGGGAGGGAGGGACGGCGGGCGGCGGGGCCGGGCCCGGGATGATGCAGCAGCAGCAGCAGCTGCGGGGCTCGGGCTCGCCGGCTCCGGTGGCTGCGGGCGGTTTGTGTCCGCCCTCCCTCGTGCCCAGAGCGGTAGCGGCTCTCGGGAGCGGATCGGGCGTTTTGGGGGTTGTGCAGCGCTTGAGGAGCGACATAACGGGTAAGGGGGGAGTTCCCGGAGGTGGGGTTTTTTCGCCTAAAAGCGGAATGTCCAGGTGAGCCGTTGTGTGGTGACCCGTGATAAATCAGTGTCCAAACCTGCTCTCCTTTATCTGTGCCACATCAACAGCTTTTCCACTGCCCGGTGTGGTGCAAACGTTCGGTGAGCACCTGCTTTCTGCTTCTGCCTTGTCAGTAGGGACGCTCAGGAAATAATTTCTTTTTTCGGTATCTTAAGTGTGAAATGTCGCTGAGAACAACTGCAGACACTCCGTTGTCTTGGTGGGTTACGCAAGACCAGACCTGGTAGTTGTTTTGCGGGTGAGCAGTGCAAAGATTTCTTTGTGCAGTTACTCCGCAGGCTGTCAGGCTGCCTGGATCGGGAACTCCTGACAGCTGGCTCCAGCTTTGGTATANAAGGGGGTGGTTCCACTCGATGCCCTGAAACCATCCCCATCCTCGAGACTGAATTAACACCGTGTGCTCAGAACTGGCTCCTAATTTGCTTAAGCCGGTAAATATAAGGCATCTGGAATTAGTTTTAAAACAGTATTTTTTTCATTACATTTTCTGGGAAAGATCTGGGAAAGAGATAAGAACTCAAGGAAGGTGAAATAGAAAATGTGGCATTGATTTTTTTTTTTAAATTGGACCAGCTGGTGCATTTGAGAAAACGGGGCCGGTTTTGATGAAGGGACTCAGAGACTGAGATGTCCCAGTTTTATGTGTTAGTCAAACCTCCTGTGCTCTTGTCACTTGTCTTTTAAATCAACACATGTAACGTGGTGCTGCTCTCCTTCTCTGGGAAGCTGCATGGAATTGCTCCATTGTTTGCAAAGCATCTCCTCACAGGTTGCTGAGATCCAGGTCAGCACAACCGTGGTGTTTTTTGACCATGAACATATGATTTCTTCCCCCTTCAGTCTTGCTTTGCTCCTCCTGTCACTTTATTCACTAAAGAGTGTTGGGAAAACACTGTTGTAAAATCATCCTTAATGTTTGCCTTCTGCCAAGGCAAGGTGCTAGGCAAGCTTTTCCACTCCCAAGATAACTGTTGATGATGTGGCTTATTTGTTGATCTTTTTTGTTTCTTTTCTCCCCACTGTCAGTGATTCAGACCAGATTAGACTGGGAATTTCTTTCAAATGTCCTCTAAATGTGAAAAAAAGAGTGTAGCAGCCATGGAGTCATTAACATCAAGTTCATCAGATTTTTCCACTTCTTTTTTTGCAGTGATATGGGCTTTTCATTTCTGTTTCATTTCCAGCCAACAGTAATATTCCAGGCCCTGGTCTGTGCTATTAATATCACTTGTCTTCTTTTTTATTTTTTTAACAGCCATGAGTGAGGTTATTTAAGTTATTCTTAAGAAACACAAAGTCCTTTCATTTTATTTTTATTTTTTTTATAGCTGCATGTTACTGAGACATGTTTAAAGCCTTTTACATACCCATGGACCACCATGAAAGTGTTTATTGTGCTCACTGCTATGAAATCCTCTGTTCTCGTGGTGCTTGGGCTTAGGAGCTGGGTGGCACAGTGTGTTGTTGTGTTTTTTAAAGACTTTGAGAGTTCTGTGGCTCATACAGTTAAAAATCTACCTATCAAATGATGAATTCCTCAGAGACCAAAGCCTGGTTATCTGTGTTACAGTTCATTTAAGTTTATTTCCCTCTTGCCCAGCTTCATTTAGAACTAATCATATTTTTAATGCTTGATAAAGTAGTATAATAACTCAGTGTTAGGCTCAGATCAGCACAGTTTGGGTGCAGGGAGCTCGTAGCTAAATCCTGGTGTCTTGAGCTGCAGTGGCCTTTCCTTTTTCATCTGAGTTTCAAGCTAACGAGCTAATTAGATTTGTCTCTTTGCAGCTGAAGCTGTTCCTGTGTGCAGAGCAGCTCCCTGCATTTCTGAAGGCCCATTCCATGGCATGGATTATTAGCTTTATTTGTGTTTCCCTCTCCTCCCCAGTGCCTTGTTCCCTTCCCCACGATGCCACAGCGCAGCAATGGGGCCAGGCTGTGCCAGCTCATAGGAATGGCTCCAGGTTTAGATTGGTTTCAGTCTCTCTACCTTAAAGATGGTTCTGATAATCTCTAATGTGCAAAACATGCCCATTTGTCTTCTTAGAGTCTTTGAGAGCAAATCTGACATGAAGGTGAAAGGAACTATCCTTTCTTTTCCCAGGGAACTCCCCACCCTGTGTGAGCATTAGTGAAAATGGGGGATACCAGAGACATCTGTCCTCACCTGGATTCCATAGGAGAGGTGACCAGGGATGATCTGCTGCTCAAATCCAAGGTACAGGTTGTTGTGGTTGTTGGTCCTTTCCCTTTAAGTTGTTGTTCATGGGGTTTGCATGTTTACTTTTCAAAGAAAGTGCTGCCTGTCTCCAGCAAGAAGAAGCAGAAATGCTGCTTCCTACCCTGATCTACCCATAAAATCATCCTTTGTGACCCCACCTGATCTATTCCTCACTGTCATTTTATGCTGCTTAAATGTGTCACTTAGCTAAAGCACTGCAAAATGTGTATTTGACTGGAAGGGTGGTATTAAAGAATGAAACACTGTGAGCTGCAGGGCAAGGGCTGTCTCACAGAGAAGTTTCCCACTCTTGAAGGACTTGGTTACTTAAAAATCAACCAAGCAAACACACCTTTTTTGTCATGAATATGCAGGGAACTTGCCAGTCTTGTGGAGCTGTGGGACCAAACCTCTGGGCTTGTCTTCAGGTAAGAATGGCTTGTTTGTGTGTGTGGTATGGTGGGACTTTACTTGCACAGCATTTATACTGAAAAAAAAGATAGGAAGTGAAGAGCAGGTTCACAGTGGAACTACCCACTGTTTTTTGATGGATTCCAGGGAAAAAACTCCTAGAAGAAAGGGTAATGCTGTCAGAATCTTCCAAGAGGTTACAATTCACTCCTCATAGGGGATTTGGTAGGAATTAATAAAATACCTGGTGTTGACTGTGGGCTGGGTGCTGCCCCTGCTGGCAGCTGGGAAAGGGAAGTTTATTTTGCACTGGGATGCCCCAGTTATTGAGGCTGCTCAGATGAGTTACCCCTTGAAGCAATGGCCTTGGAATGAAGCCTTTACCTGGGTAAAATCTAGTTCCAGGTTTTCTTTCTTAAATTGCTTCTGAATTTCCATCCATTCTAAATTTCTATCTTGTTCTGGGCCCTGAATAGAAAGCAGGTTAGAAAACTGGCAAGGTAATTCTGAAGTTGCAGCTGCTGGTGGGACTGGAGTTGCAGACTGTTTTGTGAAGGCTCTCATTTGATGTGCCCATTGTCATTTGTCTCTTTTCCCTTTTTAGATTGGTTGTCCTTATGTTGGCTGTGGGGAGTCCTTTGCTGACCACAGCACACTTCATGCACAGGTGAGCTTTCCTCTGTCATCCACATTTAGAGACAGACAGGGTTGGATTTTTCCCGTTCCTTGTTCTGGTAGCCCTGTGCTTCAACTCAGGAACTTGTGCCAGCTGCCAAAGGAGATCCATTATTTCATCTTTTAATTTTTTTAGGCCAAAAAGCACAACCTGACGGTGAATCTGACCACTTTCCGTGTGTGGTGCTATGCCTGTGAGAAGGAGGTGTTCCTGGAGCAGAGACTGGCAGCACACCCACCCTCACCCCCAGCCAAGTTCACTGAACCGGTGGGTCTGTGTCACACAGGGACAGGATTGAAGGCTTGGCAGGGCTTTTGTTTGCCTGGTGTAAAATTAGCCAAGTGGTTTCTGCAATTGTGCATGTTTTGTTGTGATAGGAGCTCTTCCACTCAAAGTAGCCAGAGGGCCATTAGCCCTGATTTATAGGGTCTCACAGAAAGGCTTCCAGATGACTTGGGGGTGGGAACTAGGTGATCTTCAAGGTCCCTCTCAACCCAAATGTTGTGTGATCCTATGGCTCTATGACTTGAATATCTGTTCTGAATTTATTTTTAACCTTTCCTTGCCTCTTCCATGGGACATCTGCATCTGGGAGGAACCACTGTAGCTGTCACATCTTCAGTGCATGGCCCATGGGAGTTTTAGCTGTCAGACCAGAAACACATGTACTTGTGACACTGCTGCTCATTCCTAATGCCTCTTATCATGTGTACTGGAAGCAGTAATGGTACCATTTCCACTCCCTCCTGGCATTAGTGAGGAGGGTAGACAGTGCAGCTGCTGCTTCTTTCTCCAGAGTGCTTTTCTTAAAGGCTGGTTCCATTTGTGTGTAAGATAATATCTCTCATAGCTCATAATTGGTTTCTCTCACTGATACTTTTTTCTCTGTCTTTCATCTAGGATTCTCCTTTGCCTCCTCACCCTCTGAAAGCTGTTCCAATTGCAGTGGCTGATGAAGGTGAATCTGAATCAGAGGATGATGATCTGAAACCAAGAGGTAACTTTGCATCATGTTGATGAAAGGGCTGAGAGGGCAACTCTGCAATCTGTAGCACCTGCACTAGAAGGTTCCTGGGAGCAGAGTGTGGAGACTGCCTAGAAAGGGCTGGATTCCCTGTCTTTTGGTGGGGAATATAGAAAGAAACATGTCTGGAAAGTGATTCATTCCTCTCTTATTTGTGCTTTAGGCCTTACTGGAATGAAAAATCTCGGGAACTCCTGCTACATGAATGCAGCACTTCAGGCTCTCTCTAACTGGTAGGGCCTTCAGTGGCATCTTTACTTGACCTCACTGAATACCAAAAGTGTCTGAAACTTTCATGAGTCTTACAAAGAGAGATCAGCCAGGCTAGAGGCATTAAAAGTTAGTGTTTGCTTAGGGCAACAGAAGTGTTACAGCAGGAAATTTCTTGAAGTAAAACTTCATCGTTTCTGTTGCAACAGAAAATATTTATCCCATGTGAAGCCATGTCACATCTCGTTATTCTCCCCAGTCATAATCATTCTAGCAAACCATATCCTAAAATGCTCTCTAGCCATCCCACTGAGGACTAATTCCAGGATCTCTCCTCTGTACTGGGAACAGGCTCAGATCAGCCTTTTACATTTGTTGCACATTAGAAGTCAAGCCTGCATCTGGAATCACTTCTTCTCTTGGTTTAAAAACAGTACCTTAAGCATGCTTTTGATAAAGCCTGCATTTAAATTTTAATAAACCCTTAAGTAGAAGCAGAGGAGAATTTTCTGTGTACTGAATTCCTCTTTTTTTTCCCTCTTGTAGCCCACCTCTCACACAGTTTTTTCTGGAATGTGGTGGACTGGTCCGTACAGATAAGAAACCTGCACTGTGCAAAAGTTACCAGAAGTTGGTGTCTGAGGTTTGGCACAAAAAACGGTGAGTGGTCACCCCTAATCTAACCTGGGGAGGCTTCACAGGTGTCTTAATCCTGAGATCTGGCATCAGCAGAGGAAATCTGATCTTAGGGGCAAGTGCATTGTCATTTCACACCCTGTATGGATCAGGATCTGAGGATTCCTCTGGATCTAAGATATCCCATGTCCTGCTACTGGTGATAAAACAGGCACACTGATGTCAATTAAAAGAATACTTTCTTAATATTACAACTTAAAAAAGGAAGAGATGTTTTAAAACACAGCTTCCCTGTTGGCAATGAAGAAAAAATGATTGAGTAAGGGAATACTTTTGGCCATTTCTGAGTATTTTGCATAGACTGGTGAGCAATTAATTGTATTGCTCTTGATTAGCAAAGGAATTCATGATTAGGATGGAAAAGATGATGCAGAGATTTTTACTAAAGAGAGTGGGAAATGCATTTTAGGTAATGTTTGCTACTGGTTCAAATTTAGACCAGTTCAAAGGACAGTGCAAAATCTTGCAGCTCTGTTTAAATCTGAAAATGCTTCATGCAGTCATATAAAACCCATCAAACAGGACTTGAACTGGCATTGCATATTTGCCTCATGTTTGTTGTTAATAAGGGATAAGTAAGATAGAGAACAAAACTGAACTGTGTGGAGGGGAGGCTTTGGACTTTGAAGCAATATTATGTCATTTTAATACTGGTTTGATTTACCCCATTTACTGGGTGGTTAGCCCACCCAGATTTTGAGCCATGGTGCTGCAAAATCAAACCAAGTAACTAGTTGCCAAACCCTGCTCTGGAAGGAATCACTTGAGACCATTCAAAGTGTGGACAGAGCTGTAAGTGGAATGTGCTCTGGGGGAGAGTCTCTCTGGAAGGACAGACTGAAATGGCTGTGAGCTGTTTTTCTGTCTCATGGTGTGTATTTCATCCAGCTAATGCAGAAAGCCATGCCCAGGCTTTGCAGGTGTGTAATTATCCTTTGTCCACTTTAACTAATTACCACACCCTCTTCTATGGCTTATTAGGCAAAATGGCTCCAGGCCTGAATAAGCAAACTAACTTCTTTTTTCTTTTTCCATATCTAAACAGCCCAAGTTATGTTGTTCCAAGCAGTCTATCCCATGGAATTAAACTCGTCAACCCCATGTTCCGAGGCTATGCACAGCAGGTGGGGCTTGAAAAAATTCCCATGTCATTATTCCAAAGATGGTGGGATTTTAATTCCTGCAGTGGTTGTGTTTGTGTTCAGAAGGAAGAGCTTGAGTTCAGGAGTCGTGGCCTTTTTGTATCAATATCAGTGATCAGTAGAGCACTTGGGTGGTATTTGGGAGACCTGGGTTCTTTCTGGTTCCAAATCGGGTCATTTTTATCATCTTGCTCACCTCTGAAATTATGATGGTCAGATTCTTTATAAACAGCTTTAAAGTCTATTGATACCTGCTGTATAAGAATTTGGTATTACTTATTCATGTCAGAGCTGTGAAATCTGGATAAATCTATTTTAAAAAGTCAAAGATATGAATGTTCTATATTCTTCTTCTGGGGAATTACAGCAAACTAAATCTGACATAAAGATAGTATCCTTTTTTTTTCTTTGAAGTCTTTATCTGCGTAGCTCTTCTGTTTGTTCCTTAGACTAAAATGTAAACAAAGAACCAGGATTGAAAAATTTGCAAGAGAAGTGACAGTACATCTAAACTGTTACAGTGACAAGAAATCAAAACAGAGGATAAAAATAATAGTTAATGAAAGAACTTCTGTATTTATCTTTGATGTGAAGTATGTTGGATTGGAAAACTCGTCTCTAAAAAGATAATGTTGAAAGGAAGGCAGGGCAGGCTAAAAGCCAAACTTCATAAAATAAGAGAAACATTGTAATTAACTTCCTTGAGTTGTCAAAATACCAGGTTGATTTCCAGCAGCTCCTTTGAAGCCAACATATCAGCTATTTTACTGTGTATTACGAATGCAGGAGCTTGCACCTAGACTGTATAGCCCTTGGTTTCTGGCTCCATTCTGTTTATTAAAGATTTTAATCTGCCCTTTCTAAGAGATTGCCGTGAGCAGAAGTCAATGTTCATAAAATTTATTTGTGGGTGTTTGTTTGTTCTCCAGGGCCTGCTGTTTTCATCAGGTTTCTCCTTGTCTCTTATCAGTGGCAAACCCCTGACAAATAAGCTCCTGGTTTGCAAGCTGCTCTCTGGCTTTTCAGTGTCTCTCAGCTGAAGATGTTCAGATTAAAAATTGTGCCTTTAATTATTTAGGAGTCAAAAGCATTTCCGTAGCAGAAAGGCCCCTTGTTACATGGCCAGGGCTCTCTCTGCTTTATCAGGGTCTCTGTGTGTGGCAGAACTGGCTGATCCTTTGGGGCATTGCTGGAATAAACTGTGAGTGGAGCCATCTCTTTGCCCCTCTCATTCCTGGCTGGATACTGACTGGAATGACTCTTGGTTTTCAGGACACCCAGGAGTTCCTGCGGTGCCTTATGGATCAGCTCCATGAAGAACTGAAGGAACCAGTTGTTGCAGAGACGAGGGATTTGGACACCAGTGAGCAGGAGGACAAGCGGGAGGGGGACCGAAGCCCTTCAGAGGATGAATTCCTGTCCTGTGACTCAAGCAGTGACAGGGGTGAAGGAGAGGGCCAGAGCAGGACCACAGGGAGCATGGGGAGCGGCTCCCTGGCAGAGACAGAGCTGTTGATCCAGGATGAAGCAGGGAGAGGGATCTCAGAGAAGGAGAGGATGAAGGACAGGAAGTTCTCCTGTGGCCACCGGCGCAGCAACTCGGAGCAGGTGGATGAAGATGCAGATGTTGATACTACAATGATGGCAGTTGATGGTAGAGCCTCACCTGAGGTGCTGCCAGCTCCCCGTCCTGCCAGCCCATGCAGGACACCAGGTATACACCTCTTCCACTTGGGATATTTGTGAGAAGACTTTTTACCATCCTGTGCAGGGGCTGTGTTGCATAGTGCAGTGGCAAACACATAATGTGAGTGTTCCTTCTCTGAGTTTCAAGAGATTTTGCATCCAGGGTTTTCCTCCGTCCTGCCTTTGTGCACAATTGCTGTAAGAAAATATACTAGGTGAGCCAGAGAATTGCTTAGCCAGGCTAATGGGCCATGAACTGTGTGAAGACACAGCAGTGTCTTTACCTGCCTCTGCCAAATCTACAAACGCTGTATTTATGCCTTTTAAGAAAAAAAGGTTTTGTATCTATACATTGCTTTATTTGTTACACTGGCCTGGGGAAATTTTAGCTGTGGAAAAGGCATGGCAGAAGGTATTTCCTAGTGTTGGATGGTGGGCTTTTGGGGAGAGAAAAGGGAGAGGCACAGTTTGTGCATTTCTGTGTCTCAGGGAAAAGAAAAGAGCAGCAGTGTGGAGTCACCTCAAGCTGAACATATCCGATCTTTCAACACTGCTTTATGTAAGAGTCTTAATCTGCCAGCTGGCACTGAAGGCAGCAATGCTGTTTGTGTGGATTAGGGCTACAGGAGCAAGCTGCAAAACCTAATTAGTCATAAGTGTGAAAAAATGGCGGGTTGTTTTTGGGGGATTTTCATATGTGATTATTAGCTGTTCAGCATTTCTCTGTGTGCACTCTTAGCCATGCTCTGATGGAGCTGTGACTGCCAGCCTGTGCAAGCAGGACAGTTAACAGACCCTGAACTGTGCTTTTAGGAAGGATTCTGTGCTGGAATGCAGAGCTGGGCTGACACCAATGGCAGTGGGGTTGCCTTTCCTAGCTGGGGTTTTCACCAGTGCCCTTTTCCCTCCCTGTTTTCCCAAACAGAACCTGACAATGATGCCTACGTGCGCTGCTCCTCGCGCCCCTGCAGTCCAGTCCACCATGAAATGCACTCCAAGCTCTCCAGCAGCCCTCCTCGCTCCAGTCCTGTCAGGATTGGACCTTCCTATGTACTCAAGAAAGGTAGTTCAAAGAGGGATTGCTGGGAGGGAAAAGGGGGAGCATGTAGAGGAGGAGGGGAGAAAAGGAATCCATTGTGATTCTCGATTAACAGATGTAATAAGTGCTGATTCACCTGGACATCAGTGTGTTCTAAAATAGTATTTGGCAAAGACTACAGTAAACCTGCAGTTAAAATCAAGCTCTAGGCACAAGAATGTTCTAGTTGGTTCTTACACTGGAGCCTGAAATGATCCCCATGTCTGCATCTGAGTGCTGTGTTAGTCATTAATAAAATGGCTCTGAAGTCCCAGGCACAAGCTCTGTCCCTTCAGGGAGTGGAGAGATGCATAAGCATTTGTCTTCCAGATTTGAATTTCATAGCATGTGGGCCAGAGGACTGTAAGATGTTACTGAGAGAGCTTCCTGCCTCTTGGACATCTTGGGCTCACAAGAATGGAATTAATGCTGCAGATGTCCCTCCAGTGCTGGGAGCACTGTCAGGCTGCAGAATGGAGCCTTGCCTGTGTTGTTATCAAACTGGTCTCTTCACCCCAAAGCAAATTGCAAATATCCCTGCACATTGCATAGTTTGCAAACACAATGGCATGTGCTTGTACCACTGTCCCTACAGCTGTTCCATGAGGACATTCTTTCTTCAGCTGTGTCCCAGCCCCTTGGCAGAGCTCAGCACAGCCACAGATGTCCTGGCTGGATGAAAAGCATTCTGTCTCTGTGCATGTGTGTGTGGGGAGAAGCTTTGTCATTAAACAAAACCTTGTATTTGGCCAGTCCCTGTGGTGGAGAATCCTCTCCAGTGCAAGAAACCCTGGGGAACCTGTGGGTGGAGGGAGAAAAAAAAGGACAAAGTACACAGGCAGGTGACAGGGGAGAGGAGGTGATTTGCAAAGCTTAGAGCAAAATGTCACAAGACCTCAGAAAAGCAGGAACTATCTATGGCAGGGCCAGGCTTTTAAAGGTGTAAGAGGATGAAAACAGGATTTCCAGTAAGACAATCTCTGCCTCCTGAGAGGTGGCACATTGGTGGTGGCTCAGTTGGGTGCCTCTCCTTTGCTCATACCACACACAGCAGCAGTGTGTGCTGTTTGCAACAGGCTCCACCATGTCCCTGCCACCCCTGTGGGCTCTGAACATCAGGACAATGCTTGTCCCATGTTCTTACGTGACTGTGTGACTCAGTGGAGATGGGAGACTGAGAGGGAGCTGCTTCATGATGGGCCTTCTTTGTGTTTCAGCCCAGATGCAGGCTTCTGGGAAGAAGAAGAAGGAACTCCGTTACCGCAGTGTCATATCCGACATCTTCGATGGCTCCATCCTCAGCCTGGTGCAGTGCCTCACCTGTGACAGAGTGAGTCTCCTGGGCCCTGTCAGTCACACAGCACAGGCTTCAAGCTGGTAGATCCCTTCCTTGGGAGTGGTGTTGCTCTTTCCAAATCCCGTGGGATGCAGTGGACTGCTAAAGCGAGGATAGGTCATGGCAGGGGAGGTGTGAGAACGTGCCATGCCCAGAAGACATGTTTCTCTGTAGGATCTGTTTGCTGATCCATGTTACTGAGTTGGCCCAGCAGTGTCACATTCACATTAGGAAACTGAGTCCAGTGCTACAAAACCCATGACAGAAGTCAGTCTGCTGACAGCAGGGAAGAATAATTAGCCAGGGCAAGTTGCTCCTACTGCCAGCTCGGGTTTCTAGCCTAGGCAGAATCCAAGCAGTGATAAAAGGTGATGAAGGTCAGGTCCCAGCTCCATTTCACACACAGGAAACCCAGACCTCTTCCTCTTGGATATTTCCAGGTTTCTACAACAGTGGAGACGTTCCAGGACCTGTCACTCCCAATCCCAGGGAAGGAGGACTTGGCTAAGCTGCACTCTGCCATCTACCAAAATGTGCCAGCTAAGACAGGGGCATGTGGGGACAACTATGCCTCACAAGGCTGGATTGCTTTCATCATGGAGTATATCCGGAGGTGTGTTCCCTGTGCAGGCCCTATTTTTTCTGGGGTTTGCAGTGCTGGAAGGCAGCTATCCCTAACCAGTGGTGTTTACAACAGATTGTCAGTTGGAACCACTCCTTGGAGGGCAGTACGTGGTACCTCGCAGGGCTTTGAGCCTTTTCATGTAAACCAGTTGTTACTGTTCCTCTAGTTCTGTCACACATCATGAGACCTCTTGTGCAGATGATCATCCCTCACTTCTGCCTTCAGCTCAGACTTGCCCTCCAGAGCAAATTAATTCCTGGTGTGTTTTTCCAAATCATTTCCAGTTTGAGCAGTCACAGTAGGAATATCAGCTGAGAGCAGTCATGCTTTCCCTGCTCTGGGCTGTGGGGTGAGCTTAGGACCTACAGCTAGAAGGAAATCCATCATCCACTTGGGGTTTTGTACACAAAAACATTGAGCTACTTTATGTATAACTGTTAATCCCCTCTCATCTGCAGGTTTGTGGTGTCCTGTATCCCTAGCTGGTTTTGGGGTCCTGTGGTGACACTGGAGGATTGCCTTGCTGCCTTTTTTGCAGCAGATGAATTGAAGGGTGAGTTTTCTTCTGTGGGGTCTGAATGGAGGAGCATTTCATATGCATTTTGGAGGCAGATTGAAGCTCCTAAAAATCCTGCCTCATTGTGTCACTTAGAGACTGGCAGTACCAAAAGCTGGCAGCTCAGCATCTCTGAGCAGTACTGAGTTTTCCCACGTTCTCAGGAGTGGGAAATCTGGGTATGAGTGTCTTCAGTGAGGAGCAGACATAGCTGTTGGTTGGTTGAGTGCTGTGTCTCCTTAGTTTCTTTGCTTTCTCCATCAACTTCTTAAGCTTTAGAGGACTCAATTTGCTGTTTGTGTGTTGTTGGTGGACAGTTGCATACTTTCCTGCTAGTCTCGTTATCTCATTGCTTACACTTACTGAGAGTTGTTTTGATCTCTTCTCACTCTGGCTTCCCCAAGAGGCTCTAAATGTGATTTCTCTGCACTGGCTGGAGTCAGCCTTGTGTGCTCTGAGCAGCTGCATAATGGCTCTCTTCTCTCTGTCTACAGGGGACAACATGTACAGTTGTGAACGGTGTAAGAAGTAAGTTCACATTATCTGTATTGTGTTGCTTTTTGGAAACTTTATTTCCTTATATTGTTGTCAAATATTTTGCTGAGCCCTCTGCATGGGGACTTCTGTTGGAATTCAGGATTTGCCTTTGATTCCAAAGAGAGCAAGACCCAGCCTTATCTTCTGGGATCCTTTTGCTTTAGAGAGATCTCACAGCTCATTTCTTTTCTTCCCCAGGCTGCGGAATGGAGTGAAGTACTGCAAAGTCCTCCGGCTCCCAGAGGTGAGCAAAAGCACCTTGTTTCCTAGTTCTCTTTTAGCAGCTGCTGAGGAGGTGGGGAGGCCAGAGCCAGAACAGAAATAGCAGGTGGTTTTGGTGGCCAAGACCATCTAAACTAGAGCAGACTTTCCCATTCTAAGCTGATGAGCCAACAGGGTTCATGAGAAACAGGCAAAGAACTCTCGCAAAGATCAGACACACAGAGATGTGCTGTGTTACCAAAATACCCACAG
>VYZS01033013.1:27698-44413 GCA_013400695.1 Neodrepanis coruscans | reverse complement strand
TATATAAGTTTGTGCCAGAAATTGTCAGCATCAGTGAAAATGCATAAAGTTGGATGGGAGGATTAGTGTTAGTTCTGTGAGTAAAGCTTTATACTGGAGAATTCACAGCTTTATCATAAAGACTTCTTAAGGAAGAAACTGAAAAGATAGTGCTCAGTGACTAACTCCAGACACTGCAGACTAGGAGAAAAGAAAAAGATATTCAGTGGATGTTGAACTTGTTCATATCAGCCAACCAGCAGTATCTTCTTGTTTATTCCAGATTAATTATTTTCCTTTTTGTCCAAGTCATCATGGATTCTTTTTCCTGTTTTGGTGGCAGAATCAACCACTATAAATGAATTCCTCATTCTATTTATCAAAGCAGTAGAACCCAAGTTATGACTTACTAGCTATGTGTAAAGGACAAAGACTAAAAAGACGTCAAGTTAATTAAAAAGAGAATGTGAACCGATTGTTTTTCCATGGTTACAACTTTTTCTTATCACCTTCTACGCTCTTTCTTGATGCACTTGTGAAAAATAATGCTACTACTTGAATCAAACTTTCAAATTCTTTCCAAGTCTACTATGTACTCCGACTTTTAATGACAAGCACTTAAACAAAATGCTCTGTTACACTGGATTTACTGTGAGTCTTAAGAGATTCTTCTGGTCAGCAAACTCACTTGAAAGCTTGACAATCTAGCCCTTTTTTAAGTTGGTAATTTAAAATCACTGGAGAAATCAAGTGTAGGAAATTAACACAGCAAATCAACAGAGGAAAGGTGAATAGAATTAAATGGTCAGTGATTTAATCTCCTGTGATAAGGGATACTTTATGTGAACTTCCCCCCTCTTCTTGCCAGTACTTAAGATTACTAGGGGTGCAATAGCTTCTTAATACATATATTATGAGTAAAATTAATCTTAAAATGTGTAACAGATTGCACTCAGTTGGACGCCAAGTGCCTACCCAGTAGCTCTATCTCTCCCCTTCTCAGCCATGCAGGGGGAAGAGAATAAGATGGAAAACAACTCATGGGGATAAGGCAGTTTACTAAAGCAAAAGTAAAGTTTCCACTTTGCAAAAGCAAACCAAAAAAATAAGGTTTATTCTCTACTTCCATCATCAGCAACATCCAGCCAAGTCTCGAGAAGCAGGGCTTCAGAGCACATAGTGGTTTCTTAGCAGGCAGCTATTGGAAAATATGAATGCCACCAGCTCCTGCTTTTTTCCTTGGTTTTTATACCTGAGCTGATGCCATATGGTATGGAATATCCCTTTGGTCAGTTTGGGTCAGCTGTCCTACTTGTGTCCCCTCCCAGAATCTCACCCTTGATTGGGGAAGGAACATTACAGTCCCGATGCTGTGCTCAGCAGTAGTCAAAACACTGGTGTGTTATTAACACCCTTCTAGGCACCAATGTAAAACACAGCACTGTGAGGGCTGGTATGGGAAAATGAAATCGATCTCAGACAGATTAAATATAACATATTTTTTCATGAATGCCTCCATTTGACTTCATAAGTCTGTATTGAAATAACTGAATATAAGCTATATGTATAAAATGGTTTCCATGTAGCATGATTTCTGATGTGATCACCCAACAAAAATTAGACAATAACAGAACTATATCTGCTTTTTTTTTTTTTTTTTGTAACCAGTTACCAGCTCATGTACTTAAGTCTGGCTTTGTGGTCCTGAAACTAGTTACTAAATAATTACTAATAACTAATAAAGTTGCTAAATAATTTTTTACTTAAAAACAAACAAACAACCCAACCAAACAAGCAATCTTCAAAATAGGTGTCAGAAAACCAAGGAAGAATTATCAATGGTACCTATGCCCCTTTTCACTTCATAAGCCAATGCTACATGTGCTCATTTGAGATCAGCTCCCTTGTCCCCCTGATGGGGATTTCACATGACACCTTTTGCAGCACACTGAATTTGTCAACATGCCAAAGTTTATTCCAAGATGATCAATCTCCCTGTTCATATCTTGTCAGCCTTAATGCTGTCTCAGTGCAATGGCTCTTCAGATCAGTCACATGAAGTGGAATAGTGTCATAAACAAGGCTGGGAGTAACTCTACCTCACATGTCTGGCAGCATGTCAGAATGCCCCTGGGGCCTCTGAGCTCTGAGTCTTCTCAGAGAGAGAACTGAATCCAAGCCTTGCCTGAGCCATGGAACAGTCCAGTCCCTGGACTACTGGATGAATGAAACTGCCACTGCAACTACATCATTGCTAAAAATCTTCCTAAGAAAAGTAGACCAATCAACTTGAAGCAGAGCATGTGAAATTTTCCTCTCTTCACCTCTCAGTCTTCAGGTCTGCTTATCCAGGCTGTAACCCACACTGTGTTAACCTTAGGATGCACAGTCCCAAATGTCTGTGGTTAATCACTTGATTTTTTTAAATTGTCCAACACCCAGTTTCAACCCTAGCTCTCCAGGGTCAGCTTTCTGCAGCTCGACTGGATTATCACCCTCTTTGATCTGCCAGGGGAGCTGTTTGTGTGATTCTCTCTCTAATACGATTCAATACAGACATGTCAGACTGGCAAAGCCCTAACAATTGATTCATCTAAAGCAGATAAAACGTTGTTTAAACAGGCACATGAGGGTCTTTCACACTTATTCTCCCTGAAAATATTTCAGAGACAGAACACTTGCACTAAGCAGAAGAAACGTACAGCCTTTGTGACTTCGTGACTAAAAATAGGATGTCATAGAGACTTCTTTTTTTTCCACAATTGTCTGGTAAAAAGAGAGAAAAGTAATCATAAATACGCTGTCCTATTTTACACAGGCTAGATCTCAACCCTGAGATATGGTCATGGACTGTCAAATCACACATAGAGGTTTTCATAAAATGCAAACAACTCTCAAACATATTTTAGGTCTTTGTTTTCACATTTGGGTGTGGGTTTTTTCTGCCTTTGCGTCTTGACTCTCATGTAAAAATAATCTTAAAATTTATCTTCTTTGCAGAAATCAGTTATCTCTTAAATTTTAAATAATTTAACTGGAATAAAGGTTTTCATACAGTTTTTTTATTTGCCATTTTCAACATCTCAGCCCTGAAACAGGCTGAGAAAAAGATATCATGAAAAGCTATCCATCACGATATGTCGACCTACTCCCAGTTAACAGCCTCCAGTGAAATCTTGACCCTGAATTGAAAGGCATTTTAAGGTAGATTGCTGTGGCACTGAAGTCCTTACCTATTTCCAGGACAGATTAAAGAAATCTAGCAACATATGTTACACTTGGATGAAAAGTAGTTCAGGGCAGACTGTATGTCTCTGGCTTCCTGCTTGCTGCTGTAACTCTATTAATTCTGCAGTATGTATTTTATAGGCACCATCCAATGCCAGCTGAAGGTTACAGCAGTAAAGCAGGAAAAAAGATGAACACTACAAAGACATTGGCAGTTTATTTTAATTCAGTGTAAAAAAGTGACTTTTGCCTTTATAATCCTTTGTATTTGGCAAAGGCTAGAGTTTATCTGTTTCACAGGCTGCCAAAATGCTGCGTAGATCCTGCCGTTGTCTCAGTGAACACTGAAATGCATATTAATTGAAGATCTAAGGCTCTACATCAAACCACAGAAGTGTAACCAAACACTGCAGACCTGGGACAGGAATGCCTCTAGAGCTAGATGGGAATGTTTGATCTAACAAGGCCCTTTAAATGTTTCCTTCAGAAACATTTCTAAATCCTTTGAAACTTTGACAGTGTTTTACTACTAGCTGAAGCTAAAAATTACTTTCTGGACTCAGTCCAGTTTGCTTACCTTGTGGTCATATCCAAATGACCAGTGTCAGGAACAGCCCCAGCTCCCAGGGCTGCTTGAGACAACACATCATGAAGATTAAATNCATAAAACACAAGGAGGCAGAGTGAACTGAGCATTTATGCAATATAAGTCAATAATATGACGCATATCACTGGATGGGGAAACAAGGAATAGTGCCAAGGAATTTAATGGACTCACATTCATATAAAAACAGGCTTCATAATGACTACAACATATTTGAGTTGTAGAAATTATCTANTAGGCACCATCCAATGCCAGCTGAAGGTTACAGCAGTAAAGCAGGAAAAAAGATGAACACTACAAAGACATTGGCAGTTTATTTTAATTCAGTGTAAAAAAGTGACTTTTGCCTTTATAATCCTTTGTATTTGGCAAAGGCTAGAGTTTATCTGTTTCACAGGCTGCCAAAATGCTGCGTAGATCCTGCCGTTGTCTCAGTGAACACTGAAATGCATATTAATTGAAGATCTAAGGCTCTACATCAAACCACAGAAGTGTAACCAAACACTGCAGACCTGGGACAGGAATGCCTCTAGAGCTAGATGGGAATGTTTGATCTAACAAGGCCCTTTAAATGTTTCCTTCAGAAACATTTCTAAATCCTTTGAAACTTTGACAGTGTTTTACTACTAGCTGAAGCTAAAAATTACTTTCTGGACTCAGTCCAGTTTGCTTACCTTGTGGTCATATCCAAATGACCAGTGTCAGGAACAGCCCCAGCTCCCAGGGCTGCTTGAGACAACACATCATGAAGATTAAATACCTTATCTACTGCAAGGCTATTGATCATGCACACAGGTGTGCTCTTACTGCTCCCTATTAAAAGGAGAAATGAAATGAGGACCATGGAAAGAGCTGCCTATCTCATCATTCTAGGAGGTGTATGAGTGTTTCAAGGACAGAAATCAGCTACCAGAGAAGGAGACCTAAACCAGCATAGTGACATTTGTGCACTACTTGCATAAACAGGTGAAATCAGTCACACTGTAATGCATTAATAATTTCTATCAGACACAGACAAGAAGACATCTCCTAGATGTCATATAGTAAAATAGATATACATATACCTNTTTGAGATCATCAAGTCCAACCCAGATCATCGAGTTCAACCCAAATTCAAGCATTTATAAGTTTGTTTATGTGTGACCCCTCTCAAGCGTGATCTATTTTTTCAAGAAAACACTGTGGTTTAATGCCAGTTTAAACCGTGCAGAGACTACTGGCAATAGTCAGTATCATTGTTGCTAGTTAAGTCCCCTGCTTTAGAATCAGTCACAAATACAGATTACAGTGTGGATATGGTATCTTAATTGCATGCTGGGTAACAGCATCTCTCTCTGGATCTGATTCCATCTAATTGTCCTCTGCATACTCTGTACCATTCACATGATATTTTGCTGAGCAAATCCCTACACATAATTTTTATCATTATAGTTGCAATACAAAAGGTAAATAGTGCTAGATGCAGAAGATTTATAAGTGATTAATAATAACACATGTAATTTTAGTGAACATTCTTTTAACAGAGATGATGATCTTCAGCTATTTTACATGTGGTCCAAAAGTCTAGGAATCAGACATGGAATAGGAAGAAGCTTAAAGTACTAAGCATCTGCCATAATTTTAGACTCTCAATACTGTAAACTGTAGCCAGGAGAATTTGCATCCCAGGGCTGGATATCATCCAGAGAAGATTTTCAAGCTCCAACAACTTCTTATAGGCTTACCATAGCAACTTCCATCTCTACCTTATCCACACAGCTGACTCTCTCCTTTTGCCCAAACTTTGGGGATGCACTCACAGATACATCCAGTAAATACATGGGGCAACTGACCCTTAAGATTTCAAAAAAGGATCAGTGAAAAAAAAGATCTTAAGGCTCTATGTCTGTATTTAGTATGCATACTGTAAGTAACAGAGGTTTCTAGAATTTCTTTTATTTCTTTTCTTGTGGGCATATAACTGATGTGTTATAGAGACTTTGTTCTACAGCTACTGGAGCCACAGCAAAGAGGTCATGGTCTTGACAAGTCATTCATTACCAAGTGCCTCCTCTATATAGTTCAACACACATAAAACCTGTGATTTGAAAAACCAGTAGGGAGATAAGTGAGGTAAGTTCAGTGAGACAAGACCTGCTCTTTACAAAAAACTCTACACCTTGCTGCTATCACTATAGGAAAATTATTTTGACTGCTGTCTATATTTCACTGAATTCATCCAAATCCTGGTTTACTTCATAACTACTATTTACAGATCCTAACATTTGACAGGCTGTATGTTCTAAATAAATCATACTTATTGCTGTTGTTCAAATGTTCAGTTCCATAAACAAGGAAGTGTGTGCAAGGGCATCTCCTCTCAACAAAAAAGTTATAATGTAAAACTTGAGCTCCTAAGATAGAAGATACTATTTGTGATTTACCTGCATGTTCAGAGGTGACTAACAATCCCCACACTGATTCAAGGTCTGACAAAAAAAGAGTGCTTCCTAGATAGTTCCTCCAAGACCAACTACAGCTTCACAAAATAGGTTACCCACAAGAGCTGTCAGATGGAAGGAAATATAGCAAGCAAGAAGCACAGCAAAATGGAAAAGTTTAGTGAGTTTGGGGACAATAGTTACACAGAAGTTCCACTTGCAAAAATCTACATCCAATGTGCTACCTCTTCTTCAGAAATTGTCTTATTTCTGTTGATTAGCTTGCAAAAAAGTTAAAAGTGCCTCCCACTCTTATAGCCACATAGTACAAATGGGACTTTTCAAAGAGCTGGCCACCCTAACTTAATTACCTGTACAGCTATACAAGCTACACTAATAAGGCTAATTGACTTTCCCATGTCACACTGTAAACTCATCTATAGAAGGGATCAGTCTACTGATCTAAATAGCTGGTGAATTTTACCTGTCTTCTAACAACTGGTAGGCAGAGAAAATACAGCAGTCTCAGATTTTTAAAAGTCCTCATTTATTGTCAATTGCCCTTCAGTACTTTTTTCAATGCTTCCCTACCCAACCTGATGAATTGAACACAGGGCATTTCCTATTAAACCTGGTCATGCTGCTGTATTTTAGGTTTGTAACAGGAGTCATTTGTCTGGCAGCACAGTGCATACTTTTTTCCCCATCCTACATTTAGAAGGCTGAGAAGTTGAGTCTATCAGTTCAAAATTAGATGTGGATATACAGCACTCACCCAAGTTTTTTTTTGCAGCCACTTATGCAGCACTGGGATACCCAGCTTGCTTGTTTCATTGTATTTCCTCCCAAAGAGAAGCTCTAAAAAGACATTTCTTTGGCTGCTGAATGCCCTGTATTTTCTCTCTTCACTAATCGTGCATACTGTGCAATGCAGAGTTTGAACTGCTAAGTATAGTGTGATTCACCTTCTTATGTGAAAAAAGGCAAGACTGTTGCACTTCACATCAAAATCAGTGAGTTTGTAACTGCTGGGATTTTAATGACTGATGAGAACTTTGGCATAGTTTTGTTTGGAAAAAAGGGCTTTGAACTGGTGGATGAAATACCAAGAAGAGAGACTTACATAATGGGCCCATCTCCCCTAATCTCCTCACTAAAGAATACACAAGGAAGAAAAACAAGGAGTGCCTTGTAACCCTTGCAGTGACAAGCACCTCATTTAATGTATTCAGTTACTTATTAGTAGGCCAATATAAATCCAGCACAACAAGTGTGCGAAGTCAGCAGGGGGTCTGAATCCTGACGTTATTTTTCCCACCACTGAATAAATGATCCCAACCACCAGCTTCAGAAGCTCATCCTCATTAGTATGTATGAAATCAGTGGAATAAGCACTGAGAGATTTATATTGTTCTGTATTTAATTTAATTAATAAGAGATGATGCAGGTTTCTGAAGGAAAGAGGTAGTGTCCTTAAATTCCTGCATACCTTTCATTGTTACTAGTGATAGAAATCTATCACAGCATGGCAGCCTTAAAAAGTACACTCATCATTTTCTAATTCTACCAACATTCACTAATCAGACATTTTAGCAACATACATTTTATAATCTGTCACCATCACTAAGGTCACTGTAGAGTTTTCATTATAAGCTCCCTACTTACAACATTTTCTAACTCTGCTGGAAAATGTAAGGATAACCAAGGAGTACTTTTTGCAGCAGTCTTGGCTACTTTTAAATTCCAGACAGGCCGAACTAAAAAAGAAAAGCATAAACACCATTTGAAAACAAATCAATTTTTTTTAAAAAATAAAATAATACTTAAAAAAATCCCAACCAAAAAAACCCACGTCTATCTGTTGGTATCAGACTCTGGCCTGAGAACAAATAGTACAGTTTAAGTCACTGTGAAACCAGTTCCCAAGAGGCACAAAAGATATATTCATTTCATTACCATGAAGTAGATTGTGCTGAAAGGTGGTTTGTGTATGTCTTATCTGATACACACAATGACCATGCCAAAATTTGGATTCAGACTTGAAAATCACTGTCTCATGGCACTGAGGTCAGCTATAGTCTTGCCATTGATTTCAGTAAGATTGAACCAGACTTTTTAGTTTTAAGCTTCGGATTGTTTAATTTTATTTTACACTTTTGATCTTCCCTGTTTTCTATTTTCACAGAGTTAGGAGGCATGGTTACAAACTGGTTAATGTTACAGATTTTGCATCTTTGGTGATGTTCTGGTCCTGTGAAAGTCAGTGACAAAACTCCCCAAAACTTCTCTGAGTCCAGTCCTTTTTCCAAAGCACTTTAGCCCACATTAAACATAGCACATTTATAAACCTACTTTGATTTTTATATAACTGAACATCCAAATTAAAGATTTCAATTGAATACAGGCCTGACCAAAAAATTAAAATCAAGTTTTATTTCTGTTTTTGACATAGTGTGTAAGTAGATACTAAAATGCACATATGTTTTCTGCTGATTTTCTGTGAACTCTAATGGATAATCCACACAGGGCTTAAAGTACAATCCAAGAAACATCTACAGGAACTCCTTGCCAAAAGTGAGGAACAATGTAGTCTTCAGGACAGACCAAATAAAGAGTTAGTCACCAAGAATATTGCTATAAATGATACCATGGCCAATACTATGTTAATTTGTTTTACTTGTAGTGGGAGTTTCATCACTGATGGCACATAAACGAGGATGCCTGTGGTTTATTGTATGCAAGTTGATATTTTCCTCCACGTTTCTTCTTTATCTCTTGCCACTTCTCCACCTATGAGGTATTCTTATTTATCTGCTAAACTTCCACACATGAACCAACTGTTTGGTATAATGCTTTATGGAAAGGAGAATGGTTTGAGCCAGAAATCAAATACGCATCTCCAAACAGTGGAAACCATCTTTTCATGGTTAAAGAGAGTTCTCTTAGCAGTCAGTTTCTCTGCTGTCCCTTGTCGTTTTACAATGGATCAGTGACTAATGTTACAAATGGCTTTCAATCTCGTTGCACTAATATCAGGCACAGCAGAATGACTGAAACTCACTTAGGCAGGACTGGAATGTCTAGCCTGTGATTTACCTGAGGGAGTCACAGTCAGGAACAGCAGCTAGGTAATGATTGCCAGGAATGAGCAAACACAGGAAGTCTCTTCTCCCCTTCCCTCATTCCCGGGTAATAGTGAAGGCTTCATTAGCAAATGCCTTTCAGCTCTAACAGTCACCAGGAAACTCCAGATTACAACCAGCTCGAGGGAGGGACAGAGGAAGGGAGGGGTTGCACCGGGCAGTAACGCTGTAGTCATCATCATCCTCAGATGGATCACCTCTGCACACAGTAAGAAACATCTAACTTCTCAGCTACCTGCTACCTCAGTAGCTAGTTCAGCTACCTTCCGTTCACCTTCTTGTGCAATAAAAACTTTTAAAATACAAATACCATTGGCAGAGTACAGATAATTATCCAGAAAAATCCAGACTACTGAATATGCGTCTCCAGAATTCTTACTATTACTTCTCCTGGCCTAATGTAACACAGAGAAAAGCCAAAGGAGAGCTCTTTCAATACCAGTTAATTGATCAGAACTAGAAACACCATCTGATCAGTTTTCCACTTATGAAAAGCAATTACGGACAAAAAGACAAACAAAAATATCCACTTTAGCTCTTTTTCCTAAACAGTATCTTGAATAATATCTTTGCTAGACAGAACATCCTCAGAGATCACTGAAAAGTCCCCATCAACTCCCCACCACAACCACACTGTGCTACAACCACGTTTTCCACTGGAGTGGAATAAATTTCTGCTTTTCCCTGAGAGACGTCAGAGACATTAACCTTGGTGAGGGCAGGAGCACATGTGAGAGACATGTTTCCCTTCAGTTCCTCATTTCACCTTTCTCACAGGTGTGAGCCAAGAGGAGACAAACTCCATCCAGCTGACCCAGTGATGATGACTGCTGGTCAGCCTGGTACCTTTCTAGACTGATTTAACATTCAACCCGTGTCCTGGAGCACTGTTGTTTCCTGGCTATCCTACGTCACTTTTTCCACACAGAATTAGGTCCAAACGCTCATCAGACTGTGTAAGGAGGTGACTGACACTGATGAAAACTGCTTTGCCAAACACAGGACACACACTTCTTTTTCCCAAATACTTTGTCTTGTCTTTCAACACATTTTCAGTCACTTGTCTGTATCCTAGCAGGCCATGTGTTTGACATTAATTTCTCCTTTAGTATGTAAAAATACTCATATTGTTTAAAAACAAGCGAAAACCCAGAGCAACTCAGTCTCTCATTTCTTGTTGTTTTAGTTCAGTAACCTCACAAGATCAAAGGACAAAACCTGACTAAACGATCATTTTCCATCAGCTGCTCAATGGCCAAAGTTTAACCAATCACATTTTTCCTATATTGCTTTATTATACCTCGCTAATCTTTTACTGCACATAGAGATTGCTTTCCTCTCCCTTTGTTCCTCTTCTTTCCTTTCTCTTTCCCCCATTACTTCTCTCTGATTTCCCTCCTTCTCACCCACTGCACACTCTGCTTCATAAATTTTCTCAGCCGGAGCTGCCTTCTCTTCCATTTTGTCCTGGCTCCTCTTTTCCCCTCTGTTCTTCCTCTTTTTCAGTTTCTCAGTTGCATACCCTTTTTACCCAATTTGAGAGGTAAAAAAAAAAACAAAAAAGAAAAAAGAAATATTAAGTCAGCTGGATGAGATTTAATTTCATGAATTAAAGTGTGTGTGGGGGAGAATGGTGGAATAAAGCCTCTTTATTTCAGATACTGAAACCATTAAAGGTTTCTCTTTGGTAATATTGTATTGCCTGGCAATTCCACTAACTGAGTGTTCCTAAGGGCTCCGTTCAGCTGAAGTGACATTGAAAGCAATGATTTTGACTTATTAAACTACCCATTTCTTATTACTTAAAATTGGGTTTGCTCTCAGTTTGATGCTATAATTGTATTTAAAACATTCTTATTATGAATTTAAAAACCTACTCTCAGAGCTGGCCTTTCAGTTATGGTAAGTTTACACTTAGTTACCCCATCTAGATCAGAAATGTTCATTTTTTTTTATCAGGGAGACACTGCAATGGGTCACTTCAGACCAGATTTATCCATTGCAAGAATATAGGCAAAGCCAAAATAAATCTCCTTCCTGTTTTCTTTAAACTCTTGATCAAGTCTGATTTTATGGAGTCCTGATGAGGACAGAAAATTTACCCCAAGAAAACAGTATGAATCTAACTCAACTTTCCAAGCAAAACATATATCGCAAGTTTTCATAGTTTCCACCTCTTCACTTGCTGTCCAAACAACACAGTAGTTAGTGTCAAACCTTAATCATATAAAGAGAAACAACAGCTGAAAGAAATACATTATTCTGTTCAGTTCCTCACTATACTCAAAAAGGATGCAACATCTAAGCATAATGTTGGAACAGCTGTGGGTGTCATCTTCTGAAAAAGTGAACTAAAAATGTAGAGCACAATACTTGAAACAAAATCATCATGAAGTAACTGAGGAGCATATTGTCTTCTGCCATAGTAAAATTGAGGGGAAAGGAACCTTGAAAACTCTCTTCAAACATTCTCTCTATAGTTTCTGATTAATTTTCCTCTCAGAGGCTCTAACTAGAAGAGACTAATGTGAGATCATCAACATCCACTGTGTGAAGAAATTAAGTTTCCCTTTATGGAAAATCCAATAGAGTTCAATAGCAAATAATTTTTCTAGTGACTTAAACTTAAATGCCTATGAAATACAACAGATCAGTTATATTCCTGTTGTGGAGTTCTCCAGGCTAGTTAAAAAGTACCATAAGATCCATTCCTGATGAAAGTTTACAAAACACATCATCAGCAAGTGAAAACAATACAGATGCACCAACATTAATAAGATTATGTTCATTTACACCACAGGAGGATTTGGCCCATGTGTGTTTAGAGTAATTTGATAATGAATCACTGCAGATTTCTGTTGATTAGAACAACTGTTAAATTCTACATCACTTTCCCATTCTGATCTTACATGCTTTAAGATCTGTTGTTTTCTGTGTTGTTTTGTTGCATTTTTTTAATGAAGAACCACACCCTTCTCTTCACCATACGGCTTGGCTATCCACAGTTATCTTGTCTTATTTCGCCACTGTGTAACACTCGCCCCTTTTGGGAATTAGATGACACAGTGACATGAGAATGTTACTCACAGAGCAACATGAATTTCTGCTGTTTCTGGCACAGTACAGGAGGGCTGACCAGGGCAGCCTTCTGCACAAAAATCTGCTCTGCAGCTTTGCTTGCCTTCCAAAATCCTCCATAGCTGTAAAGACCAACCTATACAGAATCAGCACAGAAACACTCTGCGTTCCCAGCAGAGGCAAATGCTGCAGTAAAGGATTTCTAGTGCATATTACAAGCTACTTTGCTGGACTTCAAATATATTGGGTGCTCCTTGTTGAGCACATCTCATGTCAGCCTATGGTCAGCTAGGTATCCATTTGGAAGATGTCTGAACAAAGTGATTAAGAAAACGAAATCCATATATGCCATCCAGCAAACTAAAAATGTGGCGGTTCTTGTAAGGTACTGGGTTACAGAAGGAATTTTGCAGGGATTCACCATTAAAATTCACATCCATTGAGGAAACTTACTGTTCTTAATCTAATCTCATTTTACTTGTTCAGAAAGATTTGTGAAATCTCTAGCACTCATACTTTTCAACTACTAGCCTGACTCTGCAGGACTTAATTGAGCAAAAGACCTGGTGTCATTTTATGTTTAGACACTGACAACTGAGTGTGTGCTGGTTTTTGTCTTTTTTTCCTCTAACTACACTATGCCAAAAACCAGCTATGAGCAGACAAAAAATCTGCCCAATTTCAACCATGTTTTCAGAGTACTAAATTTGGTGAATTCTCCTGAAGTGATTAAAAGAAATATTCTATTTTTCTCAGTGTAGGAGTAACTACTTTGTCAGCCATTCAATAATCTTGTCCTAACAAAAATGATATTTGCAGTTTGATGAGATTTTACTATTGCTATAAGATTAAAGAAGCCAACATTTCTTTTATATTAAGATCTGTCTGCACTCAACATTTTGGTTTTATTTGAGGTGAAATATATGCCCACAGGTAAAAATATCTCCTCTGATGCCAGAAGAGTTGAAAAAGAAGAACAAGCCCGCCTTATATTACAGGCTTCAGGTGCCTCATGGACATCAAAACTATATCATACCTTCCTCAGGGCAAAACCACCTAGTGTTTCTCAGATGGCTGTCAAAATCCTCAACTTTGCCACTCGTATGTTGTTTGTTGACAACATAAAAATCTGCCACACTTTGAACTTTTGAAATAGAGGCAGAATAATGTTGTAGGTTGGGAAATAAACCCATTCCCCCCACCATTCCCCACCGGGGCTGTCGCGCCCATGGGGACCGCGTTGGGAACGGAGCCGCCGGTGGTCCAGCGCCGGGGGCTGCCCCGCGCTCGCACGGGCGTGCGCCGGGAGCTGCTGGGGCTGCGAGAGACAGCACCAGGCGAGNCCATACATGGGCGGGACCAGAATTCCCCAATAAAACGGCCGCGCCGACGCCATTACGGTCTCTTTGCACCTCGGACACAGCAGGAGCAACATCGTCTCTCGTTTTTACCGGGACATAGGCCCATGTGGAAACTGAGTCGGGGATTCTGTACGGAGGTTTGGTGAGCATTTTTTGGGAGGGGGGAGCTAGTCTCCTGAGCACATCTCTCGTAATCAGTTTTCTTTCTTTCTTTTTTTTTTTTTTCTTTTTTTTCTCTTTACAGTGGAGTGGATTTCTTTTTTCTCGGAATTGCACTCCTCCTCGTGAGTTTTCTGGGAGGCGGATTTTCTTCCCTCAAGCAGGAAGGTTGTTCTTTCCCTTTCGTTTTTTTCTTTTCTTTTTCTTTTGTGGTTTTCCTTTCTTTCCCACAGGAGGCAGGTGGCCTGGTGGTTACCTGCAGCTATTCCCCGAGGTCCGAAGACCACATCTTTTCCTCTTTTCAGCACTAAATCCCTTCTGGGCTAATGAGAAGGGAGGGAGGGGTTTGCGCGCGGTTTTTCTGATTTTCTTGAGTTTTTCCTTCAGTCAAAGCCGGGCAGAAGCTCTCGCTGCTACAGGATTTCTCAGACCAGTCCCGTGCTTCCTTCTAACTACCCCGGAGTCTCTCGGGGGGGGGGGGCCCAGAGAGAGACAAGCACTATCTCCAGAGCGTCCTCACCTCAAAAACGGGCCCTGGGACTTTAATTTCTTTGTCTGTTTGCACTTTAATTGTCAGGGGTTTTTTGTGTGTATGCAAAATAAACTGTGATATTTGTGTGTTTTCTTCATTTTGAGGTGTGTTTGTGACTTCTCTCAGAGTCCCTAGTCCAAAAATCGCTGAATTTGTGGTAAAACCGCCACAAACAAGCTGAACAGAATCTAGCATTTAGAACTGAAATCGGGGAATGTTACTCATATTCTGACGTAGGAAGATAACAAGTGGAGATAAACTCAGTAAGGTGCCATAGCACCCTTGCAGTATCACAGCTTCTCAGAGATTTAGCTAATGGGATGCTGCTCCTACAATCACAAGGTTCTGGGATGTTGGTAAAGTAGAAAATATGTATGAATACAATGTGGGGCTCAACATGCCAATTAACATTAAACTATGCACAGCTCAACTGAATGAGGCAGCGGTTGCCAGTGAAGGAGACTCAAATGCCCTTCCTCTACACAGACCACCTATCCCACAAACTTCATGTCAACATATTTCAGATGTAATTGGGAAGGAGGGGTAAAGGTAACGTTTTCCTATGAACTCAAGTCAAATCTTTGACAGAAACCTACTCTGCGAAGGGATTGGAATGAGTTGACGAAGTTCTCTACAGCTTGTGTGAATTGTTCAGATAGGGTTTTTAAAATGCACAGCTCCATGGAGACCTCACCAAGAATACCTAACCAGAAAACCCACTGCACTCTACCACTGCAGTGTCCAAAAAGCAGCCAGTGAAAAAATACAGTTTTTCCCATCAATAAGGGTAATAATTCCCTTCCCCAAGCCCATGTGACTAGCCCACAGTTGTTAATTAGTCTAGGCAAAATAAATACGGTTGTGTCTCTGTTTTCAGAAAATCTGACAGCATGGAGAATTGAAATTAACGTTAAAGTTCCACAAAAATAGCCTAAAAACTGGGTGAGAATAAAAGGATGAGGAGAGTTTATTGGATTGGGCAGTGAATGAGAAAGGGAACAGGGAGTCAGGTAAAACAAAAGAGGCTGGGTTTTTAAGCCATGAAGATGCCTGATTTTGTAGATCAATTCTAGTAAGTTAAGAGCAGAAGGAGAAGTAACAAAGGACAGAAGAGTGGGCTGTCATTTCAGCAGAGGGCTAAACGAAAAAGGGATACAATGTATGATTCAAATGAAGAAGTTAGGCAGTGCAGGCTTGGAAATTAAAGACAGGGAAAGAAAACAGATGAATGGAAAAGACTTTTGCAAAAGACCCTGAATATAAAACTTATAGTAACTGCTGCCTTTACTAGTACAAGCGTCCGGAAAACAGGATTTTTTTAGTGCTGCTTCTTGCAGAACATTATTGTATAAAAATCTGGTCTGTATTTTTCAAAACCCTAAATATAGGAGGGGAAACTATTCTCTGTCAGAGAGCCTTTTTTTGATTAATGCAGAAATGTAAGTGTAAAATAAACCATTCTGTATTGTGGAAATATTTGTGAAGTATCTGAAGCAAACAGTAAAGACCAAATCTAGATCAGTTTACAGTTCAAATCCACAACAAAGTCAGTGGCAATTTTGACCACCTCAAAATGTATGTAGAGTGATTGAACATAATGTAATGATGGGATGTCAGCCTTCACTACTGTCAAATGGGTATTTCCCACAAATGTTGACTATGTTCAGTCTCCGTTCTCATTTCCTGACAGAAGGGGAAGGATATTATTGAGGGCCTCTTTGTGGAAATGGGGTCTTGGCAAATCAAGGTACATTCATCTGGTTTACGCTCCTGACACACGCTTGGGTACCCAAAAATTATTTGTACCAGTTGTGTTTCTTTAATTGCTTTCAGATCTATGATAAGTTTGTTTCACTAAAATTTATATGTCCCCAGCAATTAAACTGTCTGGTGCAGAACTCGCTTCTGTTTTACATTTACAGGAAGAAAAAGAAAGAGAAGAAAGAAAGAGAGAAAGAGAGAGAGAGAGAAAGAAAGAAAGGAAGAAAGAGAGAAAGGAAGAAAGAGAGAGAGAAAGGAAGAAAGAGAGAAGGAAGGAAGAGAGGAAGAAAGGAAGAGAGGAAGAAATGAAGAAATGAAGAAAGGAAGAGAGGAAGAGAGGAAGAGAGGAAGAGAGGAAGAAAGAAAGAAAGAAAGAAAGAAAGAAAGAAAGAAAGAAAGAAAGAAAGAAAGAAAGAAAGAAAGAAAGAAAGAAAGAAAGAAAGAAAGAAA
>VYZS01033013.1:0-26562 GCA_013400695.1 Neodrepanis coruscans | reverse complement strand
GCGGGGCTGGGCGGGGCCCAGGCCCGCCCGCCGCGCGCCAGTCCGGCCTTTGTCTCCGCCTCCGCCGGCGGAGCCGCGTCCCTGGGGCAGCGGGGCTGCAGCGGNGAAAGAAAGAAAGAAAGAAAGATATATATTAAGTCTCAGTTCCTTTGGTCAGAAAATGACCGTAAGCATACACTCAGTTTAAACTGTCAGAAAGGAAAGAAGAAACTTTTCCTTGATACAGATGAATGTTTTCCCTTCTAATTTAACAACTAGAAATTGAATGGATGTGTGGTTATTTTTAGAACCCAAATCAAATACAGAACCAAAACCAATGTCTCAGAGTCCTTTCATTATCTGAAAGTAAAAGAAAAAGCAGCTGTCATAAACAAGTAATTATTTAAATTTTAACGCCACACTTTGTGACATGACAGCAAATTGTGTAGTTGCATTCTGTCCTTTCACTTATATGGTTGGGGGGAGGGGGGGAAGTATAAATCATGCTAAAGCAATTGTCCATGTAAATTAACCGCCTGGAAATCAGATACTTGAAATAACCAGAGGCTCTCCTTGCAGCCTTAACTCGAGATATAGAGGGTAGAAACTACTGCTAAAACTTGAGGAATCGCATGTGGCCGTCAAAGAAACGAGCACGCGGATTTTCAGCTCACCGATTTGTGGCTATTTTGTAGGGTTTATATCGTAGCCCGCTCCCGCAGCCTATCTGTCCCGGCCGTGATGCTCTGACAGGTCAGTGGGGAGCAGGAGAGGTGCGGGGGACGGAGGAATGCCGTGGGACCGGTGCCTGGGCGGACGGGTCGAACACTCGCGGCAGCGCCCGTGGGCAGCGCTCGGCCCCGGCCGGTTTGCCGGGTTTCTCGCAGCTCCCGCTCTTGGGCACGCCATCCCGAGACCGCGGAGGGGTTGAGGGAGTGGCTCGGCCTTTCTGGTCGGCAGCAGGAAAGCGGTTCCCGGCACAGCCCCCACATCGCCCCCGGGTCAGGCCGGGAGGATTACGACCGGCGGCAGCGACGGGGGGCCTCGGCGCGGGGACAGGAGAGGGGGATTAATGCATTAGCGTCGCTTGCTCTTGCTCCTGGCTGGATCGGGTCCGAGACAGGGCTTAGCGCAACCAGCGACCACCGAGGCTGGACTGGGGCGGAGGGAAGGGGGAAAGGCGACAAGCGGAGAAGCAGTCGCCAGCTGCGGCCCCAGTCCCCGCTCTCCCCCAGGGAATATGGGGGATGCGCCCAGGGGGTACGGCCCGGCCCGCCTCCGTGCCCGGGGCTCCGCTGCCGCCGCAGGCGCCGCAGCGGCCCCTGCTGCAGCGCCCGCATCCCGCGGAGGAGCAGTGCGTCCGCTGCAGGGCTGCGGCCGGTTGCCCCCTGTCCTGCACCGTGCCCTCGCCGCTGCCGCGGGCGGCCCAGCATACGGGAGACGGAGAGGCAGCGGAGGGAGAACAGCAGGAGAGAGGCAGCGGCTCCCGGGTCCTCGACGCGCACAGTCCAATGCCTGGCAGCCCGAGGCGAGGAGCGACTGCACTTTCCTGTCGTGGCACAGCGAGTGCCTCCAGTCTCGGAGTTTTCCTGAAGGAGCCGTCACACCGGGAGCACTTTTGGTAGAGAGGGAGCAATGACTTACCTCCCGAGGCTCGACTGAAGCGGACTCACTGGAGTGGAACCCTAGTGGAATTCGGGTCTGGAGAGGAGTTGCTAACGCTTTTTTGTTCTTTCCTTTTTCTTTTTTTCTACCTGATCTTTTCCCTTTTCGCCTATCATTGGAAATGAACAAATTGCTTTTGCAATTCAGAAAGTAGAAATATTAAATATATCATCCCCCGGAAAGCACACATGTAGTAATGACAAAGGATTGCAAAGGAGAGAGTGGCTCCAGTTTCCCAGAGATCCCCTAAAATGGATTACTAAATGGGACACTACACCAGCTAGTTGTCCTCCAGCTACCCAGATACATGCACCGAAAAGGTACAGTACTCCCCCGTCCATATCTCTACCTGATGTTTTGGGGTTGTTCGGAATGGAAGGCTCCCGGGTCGCCCCGGCAGGCTNGGCTGCTCGTGGCCTCTCCGCACCCCTCGCCGCCCCTCCGCGCCCCGCCGGCGTGGAGCGATTGTGACGGCTGAAAGCGGCGGCATCTCTGAGGGGACGGGCGAGGGCCGGAGTCGGCAGCTCCCCTCCGAAGGCACCTGCTCGACATAAGCCCGGTGACGGCCAGCACCGGCTCCGAGGACTCGCCGGCAGCAGCGCCTCCGGCTGCCAGCACCTGAACTACCAGCCCCGCATCCTGCGCCCACCCGGAGGGCCCCGCGCGCCTCGCCCGGACCCGCCCCCCGGGGCCCCGCCCTCTCCCGGCGGGGCGGAGCTGGGCNTTGTTCTTTCCTTTTTCTTTTTTTCTACCTGATCTTTTCCCTTTTCGCCTATCATTGGAAATGAACAAATTGCTTTTGCAATTCAGAAAGTAGAAATATTAAATATATCATCCCCCGGAAAGCACACATGTAGTAATGACAAAGGATTGCAAAGGAGAGAGTGGCTCCAGTTTCCCAGAGATCCCCTAAAATGGATTACTAAATGGGACACTACACCAGCTAGTTGTCCTCCAGCTACCCAGATACATGCACCGAAAAGGTACAGTACTCCCCCGTCCATATCTCTACCTGATGTTTTGGGGTTGTTCGGAATGGAAGGCTCCCGGGTCGCCCCGGCAGGCTCGGAAGGAGCGAGGGTGGCGTGTGGTTTGAGGCTGGCTGCTGCCTTCTGTCTCGACATCGTTTTCAGCGCCTAGGGAGGAGGAGAGCCACCAGCAAGTGCACACGCTGTGCTTGCTGTTGCCACTTTCCCGGCATCTCGTGGCTTCGTCTTTCTTTTCTCTTCCCTCCCCTACCCCCCCACCTCTTATTCTTCCTTCCCTTCCTTTCCCCCAATTGCCTGACATGTTATCCTCCCTCTCCTATAGGGCCCTTGGCACAGCTTGCATGCGTGGTGCTGGGGCTCCTCGCCTCCCATCCCCGAACCCTGCTCGCAGGAGGTCTCGCCCGCCGGGGCACCGTGGGGACCTGGGCGGCCTCGAGACACTGGGATTGGGGCTGAGGCCGCCGCCCGCTCACACCCGGTCGGCCGGGCATCCTGTGGGGCTGGGTGGTGGGGTCTTTGTTACAAGAACTATGTGGTCGCTCCGTGTAGAGGCGTAACCCCGCCGTCTCTGGTCTTTCCGCGGGGTAGTTTGGTCGCGGACAATGTATTTATTTACTGGTTTCTTTCCCAAGGCTGAGGCTGCTTTTTGGGGGAAGTGGCCGGGAACCGAGGCAACTTCTTCCGCGGAGCAGCTCTCGGCGCAGCCGCGGGCTTTGTTCGCGATCGTGAGCTGGGGCCGCGGGCTCACCTCCTCACCCGCTCCTCGCGGACACCGGCCGCCATCCCCTCCGCCCTGGCCCCGGCTAAGGTGGGCTGCCGGCTACCCTCCCGCGGAGAAGGGTGGCTCTGGGGCAGGGAAGCTCCCCGCCCCTTTCTGCCTGGCGCCACCAGCCTCTCCCGCGCGGGCCGGTGGCTCTGCCGAGCTGCTTCTGCTCGACTGGGGAGCGCAAGCAGACGGGCTGGGGAAGGCCGGACCCCTTCGGGGTGGCCCGGTGGGCGGGGGAGCGTTGCGAGGCAGCCTAGCTGTTCTCCCTCCGCACAGCACTCGCCCTGCCGCTTCCTCAGACCCTCTCTGCCCTTAGGCCGCAAGGGAGCCGGACGAGACGGTGGAAAAGAGAAAGTTTTTTTAAGGGGGAGTTACAGGAGGGGCCGCGGGCTGGCGGAGCGGCGCCCCTCAAATGCTTCGCGCCGACGCGAACAGCCGGGGCCGGGCGGCGGGCGTGGGGAGGCCGGGCGGGAACCGGGAGCGGGGCTCCTTGGTGCCGCTGACGCCGAGGTGAGGAAGGATCCTGAGGAGGTGACAGGATGCTGAGGAGGGGACGAGCACACATCCATCTCTGTCGCCTCATCTGCATGGGCAAGGAAGGTTCCCAGCTGAGGAAAGGGTGCGTTAGGAGGCTGTGCCTCCGTCGGCGGTGCGCCGGCGTCGTAGCGCTGAGGTGCGGGGGGCGACGGCGAGGGCTCGGCAGCCACTAGGGCGGCCGGGGGTCAGCACCGCCCCTTGCTTCCCCGCCGGAGAGGGCGGTGAAAAGTTTGGGTTTCCATCAGAGAGTACCTGCTTCTTGCGAGGGCTCGGCTGTCCCACCGCCCCTTCCTTCGTGCCTGGTTGTCCAAGGGAGGTGTTTTCCGGGGGTGGCCCGAACGGCGTGTGGGTGGGGGACTAGCGGGGAAAGCAGGACTGAGGCGGATCTGCAGCCCTGTCAGTTGCGGTGGAGATACCTTTCTGCCCGTCGCTACCGCCTCTGTCCTGCCTGGCTCATCTCGGGGTGAGTCGCAAGGTGGTAACTGCTGCGTGTCCTTAGACAAATGGCTCTGTCTCTCTAACCTTGACCGCTTGTTCAAAGAGTAATTTGTTCTCCTGCTCCTCTCCCGAGGTAATTGCTGCTTTTGAAGTTTGTAAACATGCACGGTTGTGCCCGCGTCTGTACAGCGCGGATGTTTAGCTGCTGCAGAGAATTATTTCAGTAATAGAACGACAAAAATAAAAGCTTCATTTAGCTCCGTGACAAATTGCAAAATATGCTAATTCCTGACGCTGCAAAGTGAATGCTTCATTTTCCAAAGGAGCACACACAACATGCAGGTGTTGTAAATAACGAAGTGCTGTCTCCACAACCATTTTCTGTCACAGGGCTGCTCGAGATGGCTTATTATTTGACATAGATTCTGCTCACTTTTATCATCCAGCAACAATTTAATTATTAACTTAATCTCAAAATAGCAGATAAAGGTGTGTTTTTCCCACTATCTTTGCAACAGTTAATTCAGTGACTGCTTTTGATATGCATTAATTTAATTTAGATGTCACCCGTAAGCCATTCTCATCCAAGTAATTTTTACTAGGTGAGTAAATCCTTTGGCAGCAATGTCACAGCGTCCAGTAGAGTCAGGCTCTTCTAATCACGGAATTCATAGAGGAATTTTGAGAAATGTGTGGCATTTCTCTCAGAATAAGATTTATGATTTATATAGTGTTATAATGCTGACGGTTTCCTTTGCCCAGACCAGAAAAGCAAAATGATCTTGCGATTAACTTCTTTTTTGTTGTTGTTTTTTTGTTTTGTGGGGGTTTTTTGTTTGTTAATGAGGTTATTCTAATGTCTTATGAGGAGGTTTGGGTCTGCTTCACAAACCTCTTTCTTCATAGAATTGTCTCATACATTATCAAAAGCAAATAGCTGCTTCAGTGGGATTGGGAAGGTTTATCGCTATTTTAGAAATACAGTTGCCAAGGTGTTTTGCTGTCTAGAGTGTCATAATATCTAATAGGAGCCTGGTTTTAATATGGTAGCTCTCATAAATAAGACAAAGAAAATTAACTCTCTTTAAAGCCAGACATTTTCCTATGCATTAAAAAGTTTATTTCTGTTCTCCACCCCTCTTCACTGAAGAAAATACCTGGCCTCCATAAAAGTTTAGTGCAGGAGCAGAATACTCAAGTGAGATTTCTCTCTAAATGCTGAACAAAATTTAAAATAATAATTAATACTCTAATATATATTTCCAACATTTGCTTTTCATGCAGTAGGAATCAAATGCTTGAAGCATGGGTGAATACTTTCAGGTACTGTGGATTATACGGTCATACATGTTCTATGTGTTCTCATTCTACTTGACAACTCTATATTCCTACTTAATGGCAAAACCAACTTTATCAACTGAACTCATACTTCTTGAACAAAAAAAAAACCCCGGGGCGCTGACATCTATGAGAAACTTGAATAGCTAACATTTATAGCTGCTTGAAGATGAAAGTGAATATTAGTTCCCTCTTCATGTATGTAAATAGAAGATTACAGTTACTGGAGTTTAAGATTGAAGAAGGAGTTGGATCAGGCTGCTTTCATTAAATTTTTGAAAAGAAAAAAAAAAAAAGAGAAAGGGAGAGATTAATGACCTGTGATAAATCCAGACTAGAACTGTTTGCATTAAAAAGGAAGTAGGTGATTGTGAACTTGCTTGTGCATGTTTTGTAAAGGGAAGGGGAAATTTGTCATCTTGTTTTGAAGAGCCATATATAAATACACATGAAAGGAATTCACACAGTTTACAGCAGAGAAGACATAAAATGTTTTAGGATTAATACATTAATACATACTTAGCTAATACATGCCTCACATCCAACTTGTTTGCAAGAACGCATTGTTATACTACCCGAACAAATGTTTTGTGTATAGTACCTGATTCCCATATGCTATAGCAGAGTGCTGAAAACAAACAAGCCAGTAAATTCTGGAAAACAACATTCAAATTATATTAGACACAGCAAATGCTAGAGAAAACTTCCGGTTTAGTGTGGTTCAACTTTTCATTATCCTAATTTGATACAGATGCTGCAGTATGTGACCTACTATTTATTTATTGATGAAGTAAATCTTTAGCCCTTACCTTTTCTAATCTCATTCACTCAAGTAAGTTTTGCTGACCCAGGGAAGCCTTGCTTGCCTGAGTAATTTTCCAAGAGTAAAATCAGTTGCTGAAATATTACTTAAATTGGGACTTTTTTCATGTTTAAGTCCAAAATTGAAAATCTTGTTCTCTGCTGGGCATTGATACTTGTTAAGGACCTGAAGCTATTATGTGAATACATTTGCTCTGGCTGGACCTTTAACATTAAAACAGACCTAGATCGGAGTATCATGGAACAAGTCACATCTGATAAATTGTGACAATCTTTGCTTATAGGGCAAAATAAGAGAAATAAGCAATGCTTTTTACTGGCGACTGATTGAGCATTTTCTGCTCATAAATTCTGAGTATGAGGATTACTCTGAGGTGGTTGAGACATTTCAGTAGCAGTGTCCAACTGCTGATCAACAGCGTTCAGCAACTGTGAACAGTGTTCTGAGGCAGAAACAAGCAGCTGAGGGAAAGATTAAGCCTGATAGATCTCCAAAGGAATATTTTTATTTTTAGTCTGTTGCACCGGTCTCTTGAGTGAGGAACAGATTAGACGTGTGTCGGGTCTGTGAAGAGAGAACTGGACTATCCTGGTTCAAGTGCAAACCTGGCAGACTGGCGTTTGCCTATTTTTATTTTCTTTATGTGCTCTTTTACCTGTGGCCATGGAAATAACTGAATGCTTATGTTTATACAGTGTGACGGGATGTTTAATTGTCCCTGGTGAAAGAGCCTTTGATTTTGGGTCTGGGTTGCAACATGGCAATATGGCAGCACAGCTCCAAGGCCCAGCTTTAGGATTTAAAGGGAAGAGTGCCATCTACCGTGTTACAATTGTAGGTATTGTACCTCTTCTGTGTCTTGTGGAGTTCCCGAGCTGCTTGTTTGCCTGTTTTGTTTTAGCCTCTGGAAGATGTGAAAGGATTCAAAATTAAATGTGATATGGAAACTGAGGGAGAAAAAGGTAAGAAAATAGTCTGCATGTAAAAGATCAGGGTATTCTGGAAGTCTTAAGAGGAGTTCTTTGAAAGACATGCATGCCTAGAGGCATTTGCAGGTTTTGTGACTTTAGACTTATAAAGGCTGCTAACAGTATGTAGTGGGGGCACTGAGGAAGGGGATGAGAGATACATGCCTCCCACCAAAAAATAACCATTTCTCGGCTTTTGTGCACTAGATGAATATAAAAAAGGCAGACAGATTTATGCCCTCTGAAAGCTAAAGTTTAAGTCCAGCTATAGTTTAATAGAAAAACGAAGTAAATTTCACTTTTTTAAAGAAAAAAAAAAAGCTTTCAAAAATGGAAGAAGAAAATGGTAACAACCCAAAATTAATTTTCCAGTAATTTCCTGCAAAACCTTAGGAAGTCTTTCCCAGTATAAAACTGTAGTTATTTATCAGCCTAAAGGAGGGGGGGGTACTATGCTCGATGGGAATACAGAGTCATTTTTGTTTGAAAAGAATTTTTCCCCGAGCCCCAAAGTGTTTCTTTAGTGGCTGAAATAGAAATGTAAAATGAAGTAGATAAACCAGCTATTAACAGAACTGCCAGTTGCTGTATCTCTAGAGTGAAGACATATGGTAATTCACTACATTCAGTGATGACCTTTCTTTTAAAAGTATTGTTAATAATAGGCACTTCTATATATTTATACTGCGTACTTGAAATTCATATATCATGGACTACCCTATGCCATTTTTGGATTTTTATTTTTTTAGCAGCTGGCACAATGCTACTGAGGAACTTATTACAGAAATACACTTTTGCAACATTCCTGAAGTTCTGAAATTGAAAGAATTTCTAGGGGCAGATGCACAGCATTGCTGCACAAATGGGACATGGCAGCATGTGTGGTGTCCTCAGTACTGGGAGGCCTTTGGCATCAGCTGCCTCACCCTCCCTAGGTAAAGCAGGATTATACCCTTCCCCATGAAGCAAGCAAGCAAAAAAAAAAAAAAAGTGTTTCTATGCTTTTATGATCTCTGCAACCAGTTACCTTTAGTGTAAGCTTAATGTTTATGAAAGTGGAAATAAATAAAGAATGTTTTTCTTAAACCCTTTCACCTTGGTCTGAGGCCATCTGGTTGGATAAGGACTATAAGGACTATACCAGTATTTTATTGGAGATAGTATCAGACATTTTATTACATGCTTAAAAAGAGAAAGTATTCCTGACCACCATCAATTTTACAATAACCCTTACAGACTCATGGGGCCTTCTAATAAAGTGTATAGGGTCTACAATAGATATGGTAGAGTGTTCCAGTTCAGCACATGGGAAAAGTACTCTACCCTATGAATCCCTAATGCAATGGGAAAAACTACCTCCAAATATATTCCTGACTGCAGCCAATATTATTTCCACTTTCCTGTCTCTACTGAACTTCACTCACATGTTCTGTATCTTGAGTACTCCTCATATGGCTTTGATAGTTGAACGGGAAATTTCCTATGTTGCATCCTTCACCATTGTTCATGAAAATTTATCCATTACTTGCACTTGAGGCAGCTGTTCATTGGAATGTTAATGAGGTTTTAAACACTTTATAGTTCTATAGTTTTTTTGAGCAGAAAAAAATTGTGGTTTTCTTAATGCCTTTCGAAATCTACTTTTTATTGGTAGATTGAGATGGATTCTATGCTAATTCCTTCTGCATTCCTGAATTATGGCCTAGCAAGGCACTGTCACTGGGATCTTCATCTATTAATCATGGAAGCTGCTTTCTTATTCGGTTGCCATAGTTTCAGTGCCTCAGATAGTGTTGGGGTGCCTTGGGAAAGGCTTGCGATACAGTCGGACTTGCAAGCCTTGCAGTTATTTTGGCAGTAGAAGAGTCTGAAAGAACAGACAACAGCATCCAACATTATTCAGAGTTGGATTAAAAGTGGAATCTTCTGGATGTGTCTCTCTGGACCTTGTTATATGAATGTCCAGCTGATACTTACTCCCAAGATTTGTTTTGTTTTGTCTTGCTGGAAAAATTTTACACTTCAGAGACTAATGCTACCTTTATCCAGCAAGAACCAAAGAAGCTTTTCATTAGTTCTTTTGATAAATAGTTGGGTAAATTGGGGCATTTAGGGTTTCCTAAGCAATGCAGGTAATTTGTTTTAGATTCCCTTTCAACCTAGCTACATACAGCATCATATCATGTTTGAGACTGAATTAATGTTTATTGTTACCCTAAATTTAATAAAATTACAATAAGAAATGTTTTGTTAGCTGCAGAGCAGCTTGAATTGCAAAGTAGAAAAGGGGAAATAAACTTTTTTCGAATAGAACTAGTGCTCTTTTAGCACTGTGTTGGCATTGACAATGTTATTTTAATGATATTTCAGTATTTTTTCACAAATTCAGCATTAAAACATACATATATTCAGAAATGCGGGCCTGTAAGAGGTTAGAAATAGTTTTCTTGATAAATGAGAAAAAAATCATAAAGTAATAAATATGTCTAACAGGAAAGTAGCTGGAAAACTGACTTGTCAATGTAGTGCTCAATATTAACTGATTTGTCAGTTGTGTGTAATATAAAATACTGCACAAACTTATTTAACTAAGCAAATAATGGTTTCCTGTTTTTCTTCCATTAAGAAAAAAGTTTTGTTACTTCTGTGTGAAAAATAGTATGCCACATGTTTAGCAGATATTTAAATCACATTTCTTCTTTTCTTCTAGATTTTGTACATCCGAAATGATGTGATTTCCCTCTAGTTCTAATAAGGCAATTTGAGTCCTGCACAGATAAGCTTGATATGTACTTTCTGTTCACAAAACAAACAAGCAAAGAAAAGCCACCCTTGACTGTTCAAATCAGTCAAAGTATAATCTTAAAAAGCTATGCAAGATGAAAGGATTTGGTATAATTGGAAGTAATCTGGAAATTTAGCCACATTTTTCCTTTCCGATTGTTAGCTTGCTCTCAAAGATGAATTTTAAATTTTCAGTTTAGGACTTTATTGTCCGTTCCTGTCAATTTTTCAAGTGAGATCAACAAGCAGATTGAGAACATGTGCCTGTTATGTGTAATCCACCCTCAGAAGTCCTACAAACTGAGCAAATTGAAGTCCAAAAATTTCACATGAATTTTTAAACTTTTTTTGTCAATATCTGCACACAAAATCTGTATTTGTAATTTTATACTCTCACATAATAGTAGGGAAGTTTCTGGTTTATAGTCTGGTTTTTGCATACTCTGTTGTATACACATAGGAAATGATTCCCAGCCTTTTACTGGTGAACTCAGAATGTGCATGTCTGTAGTAGACTGACAGTCTGATAGGACAGAATAGTATGTTCTGATCATTCTGTAGTTCTCTTTGAATGTGTAAGGTGACTGAATAAAAAAATTGTTACAGTGGGGAAATATCTTGGGTCAAAAGCTGTTGTAGAGGTACAAATTTCGTTGTGTTTTGCTTTTCAGAATTTATTGTACTTCATTTAGTTTCAGGTTAGCTATAGAATCACTCTGTAGAGAAATTAAGTAGTTCTACCAGGTACATTTGTACTTTAACATTGATGATTTTTTTTTGGCTTGTTACTTATTTTTTATCTCCAAGAAACAGAGAAGTTAGTGATATGTCAGTATAAAGGGCCAGTCTTTTTCCTGTTGGATATTAAAAATAATTTCAGCAACAAGCACTTATTCCATTTCTAGTTCAGTATAGAATCATTTAGGTTGGAAAGGACCTCCAAGATGAAGTCCAACCCATAATCTAATACTGCCAAGTCCAATACTAGACCATGTACCTGAGTGCGTATCTTTACAGCTTTTATTTACCTCTCTGCATCTTTTAAAAACCTGAGTTGGTGAGTCAGCCACCTCCCTGGGAATAATTTTCTTTCAGTTTATTTATATAAAATAAAAGTTCTTCTGCATCCTGAAGCAGCTGAATTTTAGCATCAAATGTACAGATCAAGAAAAGAAAATAATCATTTCTGGGAAAGTAATCATCGCATTTGTGTCTTTTAAGTAATGTTACAACATTTGCTTTGCAAATCTTGCTCATCTTACTGTCTGAATATTCCTGGAAGGCTGTGTGTTCATGAACAGACCTGGGAGAGGGGAGAGTTTTTCCCTGTTCAGCCTCTAAGCTTCCCTCCCCACCCCCAGTGCCTGCAGTTGGTCACAGGGTGTGGGCAGAACACACCTCTTCCACTGGTCCTTTGGACTGAGTGGGTGGGGAGGAATGATTGGAGGGCAGCTGAAGCCCTGGCCTGCGTACCTCGGTCTGTGTGGGAAATGCTGTGGTTGCAGTCGGCACGGGTCAGAAGCGTATTGCTGCATCCTGTCCCAAAATGTCACAGCATGGAAAAAGATGGGATGAAATCTTCTGCTGGTTGCTCTAAACGCAGGGCTCAGCCTGGTGTCTGTCGCCTGATGGCAAAGCAGAGGCTGTGACCCATGGGATTATCTTTATTGAGTAGTACTTCATGCCATGAATATGGCTATATATGGCAGCCTGGTATTTGATTCAAAATGTCTTTTTTATTATATAGATAGGATTAAAGGCTGTTTAACTGTGATCTTGAACCTCCGGTCAGAGTCGTTATTATAGTGGCTTTTTATCATAATTCTCTAATGAAAGAAGGGCATCATGCATTAAAATCAACTTTTGAATTTAGTTTTCTGTATGAACAGAATTTGATACTATGTGTATAAACTTCTAATAGCAGTCAACCAATTCCATTTCTGAATAAATGTAGTCATTAATTACAAATGTACTGCTATTGCAGTTACAGCTTACTGATCTAAACCATATTAAATCAGAAGTGACCACAGTTAAATTATTTTTTAAAAATTGATCTAGTCTGTTATAAGAGGCTGATTGTTTAACATACTTTTTAAGAACTATGTCCATGCAGTAAGTTTTTGTGTTCTAGAAATACATTGTACAGATATTTTGGGAGTTGGTGGTTTTCTTGTTGATTTTATTGCTATTTTGTTGTTTTGGTTTTGGGTTTTGGTTCTTGGGAGGGAATTAAAGCAGAGAGTCGTTTCAGGCTTCACAAAGAAGTAATAAGACAAACTTTATTCGAGTGATTCTTTGGGATGCATTTTTTTCACACAGTGAAATTTTTGAATTGGAATAGGAATTTGTTCTTCTTTAAAGACAAATTAAGAACTGAATACTTAAAGAGCTGTTGTGGGAAAAGGAAAGATTTTTGCATGAGCTACTACACTTTTTCATCATTATCTGCAAGGTGTTTCCTTTTAATTCTATTGTAGGGAAGTTCATCCTGTTCAGATACACTGATTAATTCCATCACGAGACATGTATATTGCAAGGTGGTGTCATCTTTTTTTGCTTTATCCTGTTCTAAGCATAAAACCTAGACATAGTGCCAGAACACTTCCTTTCCCAAGATCAAAACAACAACAAAAGAAAAGAGATCCTGTTCTCATTCAACAACATACGTAGTCCAAAAGGCAGATTTAGCCAACCTGGAGCTAATGGCCCGAAGATGTGAGATCAGGGCCAGTAACTGGCTGGATGACTATGAGAAAAAATGCAGCTTTGATTTTCAGAAGATTCTTCTTAAGAGCACTACATACATGTTTAAAAGTATCTATCAGAGAAAAACTTTGAAATACATAGCAAACTATGAAATAGAGAAGGTTCTCTGGCACGTGAATTCTACTTCCTTTTCAACGTGCCTTTTAGATTTATTACTATTTGTTTGTGTTTGTGTTCATCTTTGTCATAAGCTCTCTCGTGTAGCTGAATCCTGTAAATAGCAACAACGAGCTCAAGTGTTGGTTGTGTGGTAGAGGCAATTGAGCCAGGCCCTTCTTGGTAACATGTTGGTATAGTAAATGCTAGTGATGTGCTGCAGAGAGATGGAAAATGTAGACTATATAACGATTACTAATGTCAGAGAAGTGGTCTATAAGAATGCTTGCATTGAATTACCTTGAATAGCAACTCAGTTCATGAGGATTTTTCCCCCCTTTTTTTTCCTCTCATAAATGGTCAATAATTGTTTTAGTTTGAAGCAGATAAAAGAATTCATTGTCATCACAGTCAAAGAACTTCTAGGACTTTTCAAAACCTGGAGCATCTACACAAATGCTGACATGACTTTATTTTTTAGAAAGACTATCATGACCTTCTTCTTTGTGCCAGACTCCAAATATGAAAACATCTTGATTCCCAGCTGTAAAACTATTCAAACAAATCCCCTTAATTTACATGAATATGCCATCAGAACTACTTTCCTTCTGTGGATAAGTGCAGAGGAGCTGGGCAGAGATGAGAAAAGACAGGTTAATAGGTTCTAACTTTTGATCTGTTAGCATCAAACAGAAAAATTACAGCACAGTTTTGCTTCAGATTGCATCTCCATAGATATTTTATCAGGCATGGAATTTGCCTAGAAAAGCTAACCACTGAGTTGTTTTTATTGGTGACATAAGCCTTGCTGACTTTATTAGGAGCCACTAATTACTGAATGTTGTTTTTGTTGACAGAATTAACTCACAAGCTCAAAATATCGATAATAATAAATAAAAATATCAAAACACTTAAGAAGGCATTTACTGTGATGGCATCTGTAAATTGAATTGGTATTTTAGCTTTAAAAATTCTAGTACTGGAAATTTTTCAACAGTAAAACAGCAGAGAATGTGTTAGTAGGGGGGCTGGAGTGCTACTTCACAGCTGCACTGCCTACTTCTAGACAGCCGTATGACAAGCTGCTCTAACAACTACTCACATTTAAATAGCAGGGTTGTGTAAGAATGAACACAACACACTTACCGAAATACATTTATGGTAGGAAGAGCCTTAAATATTTCAGCAGGTGGAATATACTGAGAGAGAATCTGTTGCATTTTCACCAGACTGCGTGTCAGATCTTGGAAAGAAAGTAACTTTTCTTACTGTTGGATAGTGGCCTTAGAAATTCTACAGGTTCCAAGAGAAAAAGTCCATTCTCCTTTTGTCACAGTTTCTACATGCAGAGGTACATCTATAAGTAGTACTAAACTGACTGGAAAAAAATGGAAGAAGAGCTTGGTCCATATTTTTTCTGCTGAAAGTGAGAAGTTGTTCTTCAATTTTTAAAATTTTCCAATAGCCTGTTCAATATCGACTGTTTACATTGTGAAAACTCTGGGGGAAATGCGCCGCGCATTTTCCTTTGCCTGTCACCTGCCCTCTTGTGTTTAAGTAGCTCAGTGCAGGCGTGTCAGGCATTCGGGGTGACAATGGCAGTAATGAAAACATGGAGCAGAACTGAGGAATGATGGACACAAACCCTGTTCTTCAAAGGCACCGATTTTGCCTCTGTGTGTGTGTTGTCTTGCTGTTTGCAGTGTAAGAAGCAATATAGAGTTTTCAGCTTTTTTGCAGGGAGGCACAGACATCAGAAAGTGGGTTAGCCAAACTGATGTGAAGCTCGAAGAGTGAAATGGAAGCAATGGGTAAAAGTAATGCATATGATTAAAGTGAAACATGCTGCCTACACAAGGAATTGCTAACAAGATTCTTTCACAGCTTTCATGTCTCAGTCTTGCTTTTACTAAAAATAAATTCATGTTTGGTTTCAGTGGGTGTGCCATTTCCTCAGCCCTACAGGATAGATAAGACTGTCAAACTATACCAAATGCAACCACTTGAACACAAAATAATGCAATTTGCACTGAGCAGAAATGGCAGCTGTGCTTATTAGCAAAACAGTATCCCAGATTAACATTCACTTGGTCTATCTTGAGCTCCTCTTCTCTTACTGCTTAGTTCTTCAGTACTCACAGGGAAGGGATACTAAAAGCACAGATTAAGTTAAGGCAAATTAGTTGGGAGGGGTGTTTGGGTTTTCTTTTTCAGAGAAGGGAAGATAGAAAGATATTCCATGTCCTTTAAACATTTTTTTCTCTCTGCTCTTTAAACAGGACGATAGATTTTGCTTCAAGCCATTAAATAGTTTCTGGCAGTAATTCTACCTCATCACCTTTCTACCACATCCTCTTGCTCATATGAATTATATTTTCTGAAGCTCAAAGAAGTATTTAAATGCTTGCTCATGTTTAAAGAGCTTCCAGAATTATATAAAGTTTTTGCAAGATGTAGAAAAGCACACTGCAGCGGCTGTGTGTTGTCCCAGTGTTTAGAAAAATAAAGAAATAGTAATTCAAGTATTTTTTTATTATAAAAGTGGATTAGAAATCATCTAAAAATGGGCTTGATTCACAAATCCAAGGTCATTTTAACTTTCAATTTCCCAGTGTTGTTTTTATTTTCTTGAGAAATACTGTGCATTTGGGTTGGGATTTTACTTCAGGTCAGTCCCATATGAACTCAGTGCTTATCTTGAACCATTTAATTTGTGTCTTGCTTGAGACATAGCAGGTTTCATTCTTCATTTTCTTATCAATAGTCATATTATGGAGCCAAGAAATGGAAAATGCAGATTCTTGAAGTGGTTATTTGAGCCATCCAGGAGTTACTTTTGCATTAAGGACTCAAGCCCAAATGCTCAAGTTTAACAAAGAGGACTTGCAGAGGTCAGCATGTTTTAGAGTTTGATTGGTTGGTTAGTTGTTCTTTTACTTTAAAGCAAGATACCCATGAAGAAAGTTTGGTGTTTTGGAGTAATTCTGCTCCCACTCCTGCTGATGTCTTCAGATCCACACAGGCTGAGAAATCAGCAGAAAGGCGGAGCTGGCTGATGAAGATATCTGTGCTCACACATGTTGATTGTGGGCATCCTGTGGCTTTAAACTTTTGTGTGTGTCATGCCCCGTCCCCAAATCCATTTTACCAGGGTATAATAGATTCCTATCTGGAGAAGACCTTTCTGAAAATGGGACATGTTTGTATTTACATCCTGCAGTTGCTGTATGGACACGTGCTTGCCTCTGACCTGAGTTCAAACCTTTGCCTGCCACTCACCCACATCTTAAGTCTTAGATTTGTCAAGCAGCTGGCATTCTGTATAGAAGAAAGGCGATGCGTTCAAAAAAAAAGCACTTAGTTCTTCAGTCTCATCTGATCAGGTCTCACATTTTAAAAGAATATAGTGACTTGTGTGTGTTTAAACACACACGTGTCATGACTAAAATGTCTAGAGATTTAGAACAGATACAACTCAAAAGCATACATAAATAAATCAGATGTGCCAAAAGAATTATAAAAGACTGTAGCTTTTTCCTTCTGGGTACATCATGAAGATATTGCATTGGAAATGCAATTGTATTGGAAATTGCATTGATGATGCATGGAAATTCATCTGCGTTAAAGATGTTGCCTGATTCTTAACTCACACTTGTTACCTGATGGTAAACCAAACTTTGCAGACCAGTCAGTTGTGTATTTAGATTTCTACTTCATGCAAGTCTATAACTTCAGGTGTGGAGAAGTTAAGTTTGGAAGCCTCCAGCTCTTCTCAGCTTTTCTTGTAGGCATCTGTTCCAAGCCCATCTCAGTCTCACTGAACAGCCTGGAAAATACAGAGGCTGTACATTGTAGAGTGTGTTGGATTTTAACAAACACAAGACATGGAGAGTGCTGTAGTACCAAATCATCTTTCTGAGAGTGGTGCCTCAGCAGCCATAGCTCTGTAGACAACACACTGCCAGCTCCAGCCTAGATATCACTGATTCAGAGAAGGAAAGGTGCTTTTTGTAATAGTGTAGTGGAACCAGTTAGAAAGAAACGTAAGTGCCGTTGAGTGACAAGGTGGCTCGTACTAACTAGATTGGTTATCTTTTAAAAAATATGTGGGATACTCTATGAAATGCTATAAAATACTCTAATGATGGAACCTGCAATCTCCCAAGAACATACTATTTCCACTGACATCAACAAGCGTGAAGTAGGGTCACTGTCTTTGACAATGGCATAGGCTTAGAAAATACTAGGATGTCTTGAGGTCATGGCTGCCATTCTCTGCTTCAAACTCCATTGTAACTTTGTGTTACAGCATGAGATATTAAAAGATGAAACATATTTCTGGAACCTACAGGACTAAATGGACAGGATATCTCTCATAACTGCAAGAAAAATTCCTACCTTTTATCAGTTCAAATGAAACCCTTTCCTTGAACTCAGTATATCATACCTAATACATATTCTCAGCCTTAACTCAGCAGGCAAAAGATGAGAAGCTGTGTTGTCCTGCTTAAGGATACATCGGAGGAGAATAAGTAATACAGAATTTATCTACTTCAATATTTGTCGTGTCTTTGAAGTGCTAATACTATCTGTAGAAGTTTATATGTCAGGTTTATGCGTGCTCTGTGAGCTTGCAAGAGAGATTGCAAGCAATGAATAATTTCCAGATTTTTTTTTTCCATAGAAAAATCACTAAGATGGTCCTGGTTGAGGTATCACTTTATCTTGACCACATTTTTTTTTTACTGAAGCTTCACGCAAAGTATTTTAGTAATGCGAAAGATGTTTTTGACATGTGCTCCCCAGTTAATTAAGTTGAAGATAAATTTATGCAGTCATATCAGTGCTTTTGTTATGTGTAATCTCTCAAAAACATTATCTTCAAAAAAATAACACCATGACTATGTCAACAAGAAACCCATTAACCTCAAAATTATGAGTGGATGAAGCTGTGGTACCATATTGCTCTTGCTAGCACCCAGTTTACCCTCTGAGTAATTTACCCTCAAACAAAGATATGTTAGAATAACTTTTACAGAAGAAATGGTTATAAGTAGCAAGGGCAATAGCTATAAAGTCAAGACTGAGAGGAGTGGAAGGTTTCTAGAAAAAGAGGGGTTAAGAAAATAGCTCTAGGTATATAGTCAGACTGGTACAGAGGGATAGCTGAAGTGCCAAAATAGAGGAGGTGAGGGCCGTCTGGAAGTGCTCTCTCTGCCTTACAAACCAGCAGTATTCTGTGGGACGGTTCCTCTCTGATGAGCTGTCACCATCTAAAGTATACAGGAAGCTTGGAGTGGAAAAAACAGATGGCACACAGGAGCTGAAGTGACATCGTTTGTCTCTCTGCCTGATTTCTTTACCATTCGTACAGAATCTGGTAGGTGGGGGAGGCAGAAAACCCAGATTAGATTCTTTCTTCATCCCCACACTCTTCTCCCTACCCTGGGAAATCTCATAATTCCTTCAACTTCTCTCACAAGCTATTGGTAAGAAGGTTTTCCATTGTTGCCAAGGATTTAGTGTGATTGGCTTGGATATGTTGTTTTGGTTTCTTTTCCTGTGGGGAAGAGGGATTGACTTATAGCAATACAGAGATAAGTGGCATTAAAAACAAGTACAGTAAGCAATTTTGTTGTACCAAGTCTTGGGCAAAGAAGTGGAAGGAGGCTTTACAATATATGCATATCATTGTTATTGTGCTGTGTGATCTTCTTGACAAGGCAATGGTGAGTTGACATGTTTGCAGCCATGAGGGAAGGGCATTGGCATCACCCTTTGCAGCTGGCTGGTCAGCTGTCTGGAAGAAGTTCATGGCTTTTTGCCAGTTTCCACTGAACTAGTAAAGCTTCCTTTAAAAAAATCCTTGCACCTGGCACTGTTCAAGAAAGTTTTTGGTAGTCTCATTAGAGAAGAAGCCTGGCTGAAAACAGAGGTTAAAATCCCTAAAAGTTAGATTTTAGTATGTTATACTTTTCCAAAAAGCATATGTTTTTGAAAACAGAGGATTTGTGTGTGGATATAGGAAAGGAAGAAGTTGGTGCTCTGGAGGCAGGAGGCCTCCAGGTCTTTTCTGGACTCGGAATTCTTGCTGAGATGAGCACGTCTTGACTCTGTACAGACAACCAGTACAGGGTTGATCTTTGTAGTAGGGGAAGAGTAACATTGGCACAAGGATTATCATTTTAAGATGTGATTGTGACTCTGTGGCTGTGTAACTGTTGATGTGCCAGGAGACGCGTGAATTTCAAAGATCTTTTCCAGCTCCAAACATGGATGTCCGCAGGGAGGGGAAAACCTGCTAAGCTGGCTGTTTCAGAGTGAGCCAGGAGTGTCATGTGAACCGGTCATGCTGGCAAGGTAGTACCAGGAGGCAGGGCAGGATGTGTGGTGACTCTGCCTGTGTCATGATGAACATGAGCAATCTGGTGTTTATCACAGGTCTTAAAACTAAAACCAGGCATAAATAAAGAACCCTACTGTGAGCAAGCAGGATTTTTGTAACTGTTTCCAGGAATGAAATCAAACCTAAACTGCAAGTGAAATGCTCTCTGCTATATTCAAACTTTGTGTATAGAATGTTTCAAATAAATGTCCTGTAAAAATGATTTAATTCAGCGGTGATTATGAACTTGTGCAAACATGCTGTTTCACATTACTTTCTTAAATAAATTTGATGAGTAACATCTGGGACTCCTCAAGTCCCCCAGATTTTATTTTCTCAGTAGAAAAGGGTTGAAGAAATCCTAAAATTGTTGTAAATTAAGATTTTGTTTGTATTTTAAGTTAAAATGTGCTTGACAACATCCCAGCAATAATTAAATGGACATGCTCCTTGGAGAGGCTGCTATGAACTGCCTTTAGTTCAAACTAGACAAGCAGTCTTTTCAGTTCCTGGAGCACTCTGTGAGTATTAGCTGCTATGTGCTGAACAAGTAGTAAAATCTAACTAAATAATAAATGGTGCTGCTCAGTGACAGGCTGTTTGACTCAGAAGTAGGCTTCTGTGGCTGCTTTGTGAGCTATCCCTTCACACCATGCACTCACCCCTTCCCACATACACATACACTGCCTATGTTTTCTGATGGTGGTGTTTGTTTACCACTCATGACTGTGTTGGTTTATTCACTGTGTGGTGCTCTGTGGGACAAGACAGTATTCGGATGCTGTAGGCGTGGCTTTTCTTTCCCACCCATTCCTCCTACATGCAGAACACGTACCCAGTTAGTGGATGAGGGATGTGCTCTGACCATTTTGCTCTATGCTGTTGAATCTGCTCTTTGGGTCCCCCCACAAAGATGCCAAATCTCGCTTTTTGGCACAGTGTGCTACAGACGTTCACCTGTATTAGAGGACAGACATTGCTGTCCCCAGTTCTGCCATCTACTGCTGCTGCTGCCAGTGGTGGCTTTCTGCATGTGTGACTGCAACCTATTTCTATGCAGTCCTTGATGTGAGCAGGGGCTGCAGGCGAAGTCTCCCATACAGCTCTTCTGCTAATGAGCCTGTCTGCTAATTAAATAGGCGAATTTGGCAATGTCTTTGATATTTATTCTCAGTGTGGCCCTTTTGAATTGTTTAGGATTTCAGGGTGGTCTTGAGGGAGGAGATGTAGTAAACAGTTGCTGAGTTTGTATTATGGTCTATCAACATTGAAATAAAGTTTGTAAAGTACTGTTTTGTTCCTTCTAAGCCGGATCATGCAATATAATTAAAAAAAAAGGGGGGTGGGAGAGGGGTGGAATGTAAAGCTTAATCCATACCAAACATACAATTCAAAAAGACCATGTGGGAAAGATTTTTGATATTTCTGTGTATGCCACATGTGCTCAGTGACAAATGACAGTTTAAATAGCATTTATTACACATTTTTGACCACCTTACATGTACTTTACTTCCTAATTCTCCCTCAAGATTATTTTTTAACCATTTCAGCCATCTTGGACATCTTCAGGGAGGCTGCCATTTTCTTGCAGGAGGAAAAAAAAAACAAAACTGACCAAAGAGCCCAATCTGGAATAGGAAGATTGCCTTTTTACCAAGGAAATGAAGAGTGTCCTACCTAGACATCATTTGCCAAGGGTAAAACACATTTCTTTTGCTAGGTAGGAAATAGTTTTAAAGCTGAGATCCTCTGATCTGGTAGGGGGAGAGGCAGATGGCTGGATCCCCAGGTGATTTGTATCTGCTCACTCACAATTCCCATATCAAGGATCAGTGCTCTGCAGTACGCAGAGCCAAAGATTTCCATACCTCCAAGGAGAAGCATGCTGCTTGCCTTCTAGCTGTATGACTTGCATAGGTATCAAAATGTATAGCATTAATGTGCCAATAAAAATGCCTAGACTGGGTCATTTTGAGGTTTAGAATTTTTATTGAGTTATTGTTTTTTCCTTACTTGCCCTCTCTATCCACCTCTGTAGACAGAAACAAGGTAGCTAAAGCACTAAGTTTGGATATTCACAAAAATACGTGGAAAATGGCGTAAAGCCATTCACTAATGCTTCTGTTCTTGGCTCATCTTTGGAGATTTGTTCATGATTGTTGCTAAAGATGATATACCAAGGTGGGCAAATGTCTGGTCATAAAGGCCCGTATCTCTGTTCCAATGTTCTGATCTTGTAGAGAGATTTGGGGATGTGTCTTTGTCTGCTGTTCAGCTAAGAGGTACTGATGGATTTTTCTATGCAGTTTGAATGAAAAAAAAAATACTCTGTTACTACACTGTTTCTTTTCTGGGAACAAGGCAACAAAATAATAAAGGGAAGGTTGAGGAAGCCATATGAGACACCTTGGTAACACAGTAATTTCCATGGACTTTCCATACAGCGGAATGATTTGTGACTTTCCATTTACTGCATGATTCTAATTTCAAGAATGAGAATTAAAGGAGTGCAGGTCTTTTGGTATCGAGTAATATCTAAGAGAGTCAATCTCTTTGTAACCTTTTGGAAACCGTAGCATGTGTTGTTGAATGTGTGGCAATCATTAAGTTTAATGGTTCATTTTCAGAGATTAGATGGAAACGCCTGCTGTTTACATTTGTGTCTTCTGTGTAAGAAAACTAAAAATTCAGAAAATGGCTTTAAAAATAGATTGAATTGAGATCATGAAAAATTGTGATCATGTGAAAGGTGTGGAAAGATGCTATATGGGATAATCTCTGTGTTTCTTGGTAGTTCATTAATTTTCACTATGTACGAGGATTGATCTAGACTTTGTGAAGTAAAATATAAATATGGCTAAATAATTTTTCTTTGTAGAGTAGTGTAGAAGAGGAATGTTAGTTAATTATCTGAGACCTATTTGCTGCCTGTACATGGGAGAGCTGGACTGGCAGGGAAGTCTCTGTCAGTACAGTTACTTTCATTCTGATCCCTTCAATGATCTTGGCTTGGTACTGGCCACTAAATATGTTCTCTAGTTTCTTCAAAATAGAAAAAAAAAAATATTCTTTTCTGTATAGGGGTGTTGCTGTCAGCGCCCAGGCCGGGCCAAGATAAGAAGCGAGACAGACTCACAGTGCAGGGAGACAGCAGCTTTACTGGCGATGTCCGGTGATCCAAAGAGGAAATTCATAACAGTCTCTCCAATTTTATAACCTCTAGTGCCCACCCCTTTTACCTATCCAACTAAACCCCATCTTATTACTATGCCCCTAAAACACCCAACAAGATGGTCCCTTATTGCTTATCCCCACCCCCTGTTAGTCCCCACCAGGCCTAGAAGCCCAGCTCTTATGTTTGGACTTCACTGCCTCTTTATCTATACAGAAGAATGCAAACGTGAAGGATAGGCCGTTTTCTACCCTTAATATTCTAAGTTACTCAGCTACCTAGCTATAGTGAAATCCCAAATGTTAAGTATACCCCTTAAGGCATCAGGGGCATGAGGAAGTGCACTATTACTTCTTGCTCTGTATTTTAATAGAAATAAGAAGGAGCTATAGCTTTTATTATTTTGCTTAATAGTAGATATTAATGCTGAAGAGAATGTTTTACTGGAGATGCATTTGATAATATTTCATCTCTTACAAATAAAGTGGTTTTAAAGTTTTATCTTCTCCAGGGGTTTGCTCTTATGATGTAGCTTCATTTGCATTTGTGGAGGCTTAAGGGAAGTGTCAGGACTTTCAGAACTGCTGAATATTCAAAAAGTCCTGATGCACTCCGTGGCACTGTAAGGTGCAGCATGCTTTCAAAGGGCAGGCCATAGACCTGTACTTTTTGCTTACAAATAGGCAGCACTGGTCTTCTCCTTAAATGGATCCTACACCTTCTGTTGATGGAAAATCCCGTGGACCATTAGGATCAGGTAGAATCAGCCCATATGGTGCTGCCATCCCAGCCCACCCTGCCCCTTGCTGGGCTCTGCTGAGTTGCACTGAGCTCTGCCCATGGTCCAGAACAAGCTCACCTCTGTCTGCAAGAAGTCATACTTGGAAAGCTCATTTCTATCAGTAGTCTGAATTCCTTAACTTAGGCCTCTAACAAGTGGTGATAGAATATGTCACAAAGTTTTTCATAACATTCATAGGAGTGTTGTTTTTCTGGAGTCTCTGGAAATGCAAAGAGACAAAGTGTTGCCAAGTTCTGCTGATTAGATATTCAAAATGATGAAATGGGGAAGCTTGCAACATGTCCTGAGGGTTCTTATGGAAAATTCATTTAGTGTCTTGATTTCAGAAGTCAGAGCATCGAAGAAAATACTCAATGGTAAATAGCCTTGTGTGATAAAAAACTATAGGGGTTAGCAACAATGGAACAGAGGAAAGGTTTTCTTTAAAGATATAAAAGTAGTTTATGTTAGCTATCTAGTAAGCTTCTGGTGATTTGTTTTCTTTAAAAAAGTACATCTTTTGTCAGCTGCCATTTAACAAAAGATGACTCGATGAATAAGGAAGTAAAAAGTTTATAAATTTTGGTGTTGCTGTTAAGACATTGTCAGTTAAATCAGAGTGAAAAAGAAGGCATTCCCTGTGAGTGAATTGTGTGTGAAACCAATAGGATGCCTACAGAGTCCAGGTCTGTTTAGTGATGGGTTTCTCACTAGTCAGTCCTTGGATTTAAGTCATGTTCTAAACAGCTTTAGTGATATACTAGGGGACTGGAAAACAAGATCAGCATGGAGTCCATCCTGTAGTTAGTTATTAACGCAGAAGATTGAAAAATGCAACTGCTTTGCATAAATGCAAAACAAAACAAAACAAAAAAGGGAAAAATTACCTCATGTTCTTGGGTCTCTTAGGGAGTCTGCACTTCCACGAGGAAGCTTTAAGAATAACTTCAAAAATTCAGGAGTGCTAGCGAAGGACAAGAGGAAAACTGGGCAGAGCATAACTCTTATGAAATAGCCTTTTACAAATAGAATATGAAGAGCAGTGGCATTGCAGTTTGATTCTTGAAATTTATACAAGAACTTAAGGGTTTCATCAGTAATCACGGGGAAAAGAAGTATCAACTGCAGGGAACTCACTTTTTTAAAGAAAAAAAACCCCAACAGTTTTCAGGAACTGTATCTGATTCTCAATTCTATTGTGTTTGAAAGTAGGAACCAAAGCTACTGAATTACGGCTGACTGAGGAAGAAAATAGAAAAAAATGAAGCTTGCTCTGAATAGTCAGAGGGTAGTTCCACAGTCATCAGCAGATCTAGTAATGACCCCATTAAAAAAACCTGCTAAAGAGCTGAGAATTGGGCTAGTAAATATGCTGTAAATACATTCATTTTCTAGTGAATGAATTTGCAGCAGCCCTCTGTCCATAGCAGCTGGATGCTCTTGTAAGAGCAAAATGAAAAGGAACATTTTTGCCACGTGAAGAGCATTTTTGGCGAACAGCTTGTAGGAGTAGGAAGATTATCATCATGGTCCAGTGTGCAGGTTTACCAGTCGTCGCTTGGTAATTTTGTGCAGAACGCCCATGGCTTTGTCAGCACAAGACTGTGCCAGTGTGGAAAAATTCCACTTTTCAGAATCTTGTAATAAACTCACTCTCTTGTTTGATTTAGACTCACTGTTGTTCTACATTATATATGAAACTCATACAAAGTGATACTTACTGGTCCTATGGAATATTTCAGGAAATTAAGTTTATTTTAATATAATATATTAAAATAATAAAATTTTAATTTATTTTAATATTTCTGTATAGAAAGTGAAAAGGAGTGTAACAACTCTAAACATAAATATTTTATAGTAATGTCCACAAATGAGTCAGATAGACATATGGATGTTAGGGATATTAAGGTTTTGCACCTCTTCAACAACAGGATGTAGTCTCCAAGTAAGGTAGACCTGTTAAACTGATGCTAAATGGTATTTTGTTTCCTTACAGGAAGACCAAATATTTGACAATTACTTATCATTGAAAAAAACTTCAGTTCATGTAAAAACCATATTTGCAGCCAATCATTGTGAATGAACACTTCTGAAATAAAATCAGTTAGTGAGAATTAACTTCCTACTGGAATTGACAGTGGTTAGAAGGTATTATTCAACGCAGCTCTCACATAGCTAATTTTCAGCACTTTGAAATTCCTTAGAGAAGTGACAATACTGTAATTTTCAGGGTTTGAAAGGTGGGGGGCGGCGGGGTGGAGCTATAGACCTTGACTACAGACTCTATAGGAGAAAGTTCCCATTGCCCGTAATAGCTGGTAAGATCCTCGAAATGGCAGAAATCTGCAGGAATCCTGCACATGGCATGACAACCCTTTAGAGCAGCCCTTGGTTATGAAAGCCTTGCCTGGGGATGTGCCGGGGAGAGGTGTGGAAAAACGGCGTCACAGCCTGGGGCTGGCTGGTCAAACTATTCCTGGAAATCGGTAGGACACAAAGAGGCATTGTTCACAGCCTCTCACCCTCCTTTACTTCCTATACAGTGCTGTTTTGGGAAGCAAAAACCTGACAGCTTTGTGCTAACATCAGAAAGTTCCCTTTTTGAAGACATCTCATTGCAGCTCAGCTTCAGAGATCTGTGTCCAGTTTATCCCCAGAGATGAGATGACAGCACTGAAAGGGTCTGAACAAAAAAAAAACAAACATCTATGAGCGGGCCAAGAAAGTACTGTTTATGCTTTGCAGTTCAAAAGCAGAAATAGTGCTTTATTGTGAAGCAAGAAGAGATAAGAAAATATTTCTTAGCTTTGTTTTCTTTTTCAACTCCCTTTAATTTTAGAACACATTTTTTATTTTTGTTACCCATTGCATGTGAGACATACTAAACTGCCAGACTTAATCAGAGAATGATTTAGAGTAGACCTCAGCATTTTTTACATGTCTTATGGAAGACAACACCTGCACTCCACAGGACTGAATTCTCTGCTGATAATAGAGACTCCAGACAGGCTTTATCCTTATCAGAGAATTCGACAAGTTATTTAAGAGGAGGGGCTTTTTGTTGTTTTTTTTTGT
>VYZS01032985.1:0-17727 GCA_013400695.1 Neodrepanis coruscans | reverse complement strand
TGCTGTGCTTAACTGTATTTTTCTAACAGTGTGTGGCCATCTGTGTTCTCTGTGCCTAGAAACTCATTGCCTATGGACACATCACTGGCAATGCTCCGGACAGTGCAGCTCCCGGGAAGCGCCTCATCGACCGCATCGTCGAAACCATTTGCAGCTGCTTCCAGGGGCCTCAGACAGATGAAGGGGTGCAACTGCAGATAATTAAGGTATTCTGTTGGATTCATTTTGGTGCAATATTATTTTGCATTCTCTCTTTCGTTTTGTAACTGCGAAGAAATGGATGAACGATCACTGAGGGCCCAGTTTCTCCATTTCTTGCCCTGTCAGAGTGTTCAGGGGGGCTGTCACAGGCCACAGCTGGTGTGGGAAATGGATTTCCTCTGGGGGAAGCAGAATGTGAGGGAATGTTTTATAAGTGTTCGTCCTTCTCTCTGAGATGAGCTGTCTTGTGGACAGCTTGTGCTCACCTCCCTAAGGCCAGGGACTTGCCCTCAGCCCCAGTGGCAGCCCCTGGAGCTGGGATGCAGTGTCATGGAACGCTGCTCCAGCCTGCAGTGTGTGTTCTCAAGAAAGAACAGTAGTGCCAGTGCTCTGTGTTCTGGTTCTGAAATCTGCTTGGGCTCCTGTAGCTGAGGTTGGACATTGGTGAACCTTCTACTCATCTGATGTGATGATGGTGTAGGACAATTGGCCTTTGCACCGAAATGAAGCTATGGAATATAACAGCTTTCATTTGAAGGGGGATTATCTTCCTTAAGGGAAAGTTAGTTGTGATAAAACCCATTAACAGCAGCTCAGGAGAGAACAGAGATTTGATTTGATTTGCAGTGTTCTCTGCAATGTCATTGCAGAGAACTAGAAGTTCCTTGTAAAGTTTTAAAAGAAGATAGCTGTATTTTGTACCAAACCCACTGATTATTCTAGAAGACTTGTATGAAGAGTATTGCTGCCTACTTGCTTCGATTTCATTTTTACTGTCTTACGGACTTTCCCAGGCTCTCCTCACTGCAGTAACATCTCCATATATAGAAATTCATGAAGGAACAATTCTTCAGACTGTTAGAACCTGCTACAACATCTACCTGGCCAGTAAAAATCTTATTAACCAGACAACTGCCAAAGCTACCCTGACACAGATGTTAAATGTCATTTTTACACGGATGGAAAACCAAGCTGTAAGTAACTATTACTTTTGCTCATCTCAAATGTTTAGGCTTGACAAATGACAGAAAACTTTTTTATTATTATTTTAGTAGGTGTGTTGTTGTAGTTGGGTATCTGCTGCTTTGTAACATTAAAAGCCCTGTCAAATGTTGCAGTGAAGCGTGCTAACTGATTGAAAAGAAACAGTGACACTCACTGCTGATCACAAGGCTTCCCATTGTATTTTCTGTCGAATGGCATTGGATAACCAAATGATGTGAGGCTTTTTAAATACACTTGAAGTGCATTATTTTAGTCTGACTGGCCAAGTGGTTATAGTTTCACTGTTTCTTGCTGCCCTGTGTTCACCAAGGAAGATCAGTGATCACAGACGCGTTGTGTCTTAGATTAACCTTCTGCTGCCGGTTTTCCAAGGTGCAGGAGTCCCGAGAAGCAGAGAAGGTGTCCCAGCAGAGGGCGCAGTTGGTGGTGCCGGCGGGGTCCCGGTCCCCGGGGCCGGGCCAGGGACAGCTCCGCTCCCGGGGAATGGCCAACGGGGAGCCCGAGCGCGGCTGTGCCCCGGCAGCACCAGGTGAGCACTGCAGCTCCTGGCTGCTCCCCTCCATCACACGCTCTCGTGTAGGCTGCTCTGGGCAGGAGTGCCTGGGGTCACCGGCTCTGCTCAGGAGTCCTTCAGGGTGTGCCGCCATCCTTGGCTTGTGTCTGCATGATAGATGCTGAAAAAGGCTCCTGTTTTCCCTAGAACTCTGATGAAGCTATATGTGCTTTCTCTATATGGAATTTTGATGGAATTTGACTTGGTCAGGTTGATAAGGGGGAAGGAAAGGAAGAGAATAGTCATAGTGTGTGGGAAGTGGCATAATCACTCTGAGATAATTGAAGTCCTATGGTAAAAATGATGTGTATTATGAAGACCATATCATAAGCATCTACTGCATCCAGATTAGGAATGCAGGATATTCCCAAACTAAAAGTTTGTAACAGTTGATAAATACAAATGACAAAATCACTTAATTAAAAAAATCTCATGCTTTGATTTAAACAACATTACATCAGTGAATATTTTTCTTTCTAATGGCTTTCAATGAGAACTGCTGAACTGTTTAACCCTTCTGCCTCTGTATTGTTTTATCTTTTAATCTTCCTAAGCAAAAGTACTAAATCCAAAATTATCTCTGTTTCATTAGATGAAACAACTGATGGAGGAAAGGAAATGGTTAAAGGCATCTTGGAAGATGTGGTCAAGTCAGCTGTAGAAGGTATCGAAGTTCTCTAAAGTAAAATAGTTGCATGTGTATTGCCAAGCTTTCATTCCCATGATCATAAGAGAATGGGAGTTATTTTTCTTACTAAGTATCTTAACAAGAACACCTACTAGGACAGCAAGAATAGGTTTTTATTGTATCACAACATTCTTCTTTGGCTGATAGCTGAGAAACTTTCTAGTTTACCAGTGCTGCTTTTGTCCCACTTGGTGGTAGAGCTTCACAAAGTCATGGGATAAAAAATGTTCAGTGGGTGATTTTAATCACTTTCCTTTTTCCCCTTTAGTGGCTGAAGAAAAGCAGGTAGCAGAACCCGTCAAGGCTCTACCTGCAGTAGAGACTGCAGATACTGTTCTTTCTGGCTCTAGCAATGAAAATGTGCAAACAAATGGGATTTCAGATGATGGGCAGTCTGTTTCTTCCACTGATAATCTGGTAAATAACTTCCCTGGATGCTAATTTGTGTTTAGGAAAGGAGAAGTGTTTTTATCATGCCAATTAATAGAGTGGGATTTGGGGGAGGAAAGGGACAGAAACTCTTAATATGTGTATCCTGCTCAGGTTCAAAAAGGAAGCAGCAACTGCAATGTAATTATATATTGAGATTGTATCGTAATTATATATTGAAAACACGTGTCCTAAAATAGATTATGTTGCTTTTATTTTAATACTGAGTGGGGACGGAAGTCAGTCACACGTATGAAAAGGTCCAGATCACTTGCAATCCTGTTGAGGTTTAGTTTGAACTTTGCCAAATGCACCATTTTCTTCAATCTATAGCTGATTCTCAGAGGAGCTGTGGAATCTCCTAATTGCTCTCTTCCTTTGTCTCACTGAGGATCTGTGTTGTGTTTCTTGCTCTCAAGGAAACAGATGTATCTGGACATCAAGCTGCTGCCAGATTTGCCCATGTTCTGCAAAAGGATGCCTTCCTTGTGTTCAGGTCATTGTGCAAGCTCTCCATGAAACCTCTTGGGGATGGACCACCAGATCCCAAGTAAGGAGACTATTTGTTTCCACTCTCCTCTCCAAGTAGCTTTTGGACACAGTTAAATAGCTGCTGTGTAGTAAAGCAGGTATTCAGTTATGCTGGTCTAAGATGTTAACATTCCTGAAAAATTTCCACGTTAAGGTGGTAGATGTTCAAATGTCAGTTGTAGGCTGATTTCCACACATTTTGCCCCCTGGATTTAAATGAGTTCAAACAGCAGTCATTTCTTCTCCTGTTGAATACAAATATGCACTCAGAAATATAAAGAAGCTCTATTTTTTTCTAGATCCCATGAACTGCGTTCGAAGGTTGTGTCTCTGCAGCTGCTCCTCTCGGTGCTGCAGAATGCAGGTCCAGTTTTCAGGACACACGAAATGTTCATCAATGCAATCAAGCAATATCTCTGTGTAGCATTATCTAAAAATGGAGTCTCTTCCGTTCCTGATGTATTTGAGCTCTCTCTTGCCATCTTTCTCACACTGCTTTCGAATTTTAAGACCCATTTAAAAATGCAGATTGAGGTGAGACTTTTATCTATAATTTGTATACACTCTAGTTCTCAAATTTAAATACTGCTTTGGTAAAAAGACAGCTGGAAGTTAGAAGTTAATGTCTTAGCTGGATTTGCTTACTAGATGAATGTATTACTACTGTATTCAAATTGTATGAAATGATACTCTTCAGGAGGAGGTACTGAACAGAAATGAATTTGTACATTTGACATTGTTCTAATGAGTTTCAAATCAAGTCCTTTGCCTTATTTTTTTTGCAGGTGTTCTTCAAAGAGATCTTCCTGAATATTCTAGAGACTTCTTCAAGTTCCTTCGAACACAAATGGATGGTGATTCAGACTTTAACTAGAATTTGTGCAGGTATTTCCACTGGGAAAAACAATTGCTTCCTCTGGCAGCAGATGAAAATTATTTTGAAGACAAATGCCACACATAATGTTAAAGTGTGAAAATTTAAATGTGATCCCAGAGTGCTTGGGTTAGATGTCTGGATTCATCTCCACTGCCTGCTCCAACTGGCTGATTCCTTTTAAAAATGCTCTTTCACCGAATCCTAATACTTGCATTTTCTTTTCTTTTCAAGATGCCCAGTGTGTAGTGGATATTTATGTAAACTATGACTGTGATTTAAATGCTGCTAATATATTTGAGCGCCTTGTAAATGATTTGTCCAAAATCGCACAGGGACGAAGTGGGCATGAGTTGGGCATGACACCCTTACAGGTAAGAGAACAGCTTTGAACAAAAGGTACTATTGTTTCATAAATGGTGCTGTCTCTGCGTCCTCACTGATACTTCCAGTGGTTCATTTGTCTGTAACCTACTGATGTTACTTTCTATTAGTTTGCTGATTTGCTGTTGGATGCTGAAGCAGTGCTGTTAATTTACTTGGTGATTTTGCTGCCTGTTTGCATTGTGGGACCAGGCTGGTTCTGGGCTTTTTGGTTGGGCTTCCATGGGAGAGAGAACCAAATGAGCCTTCCTTTACTCACTGAAATTACTTCCCTTCTGGGTCTTATGAACCAGCAGTACCTTCATCTTGGGTTTGCTTTGCACAGACTGTGTGCCATATCTCCACCATAAGTATTTTATTTTTCAATATTATACTTTCCCAGTCATTAGAGGGAGACTGATGTAGAGACAGTTTCAGCACAGTTTGTGGTTTGGTTTTGGTTTTTATTTTGTTACTATTTTTCTTCATGTTCTAGGAGCTCAGCCTGAGGAAGAAAGGACTTGAATGTTTGGTTTCCATTTTAAAGTGTATGGTAGAATGGAGCAAAGACCTTTATGTGAACCCCAATCATCAGACTAGCTTGGGTAAGATTAGTCTCTCCATAAGGAAACAATTTATCTAATCAGTTTGTCCCCATGTTTGTTCAGTGTTTCAAAGCTATTCAGAAGTGTTGATGCCAGATTTGTACATAGCAACTTGTTCATACAAGTGAAGTATTTTACAAACAGTTAATGCTGTTGCAGTAACTGACTCTCCCGTCTGTCTGGTTTGAATAACCAGATTCTGTTGATGAGCTTCTACCAGGCCCTTGTCTTCACTATAAAAGCTTGTGTAGAACAAGACATGTGACCAATCTTGCAGTTACTAAGTGGGAGTGTGGGAATTTCTATTTAGCTCCTGCTGCTCTTTTGCCTTTTGTTGGATTACTTTAGAATTGTATCAATAGAGCATCTTCATGTGGCGTAGTGCAGGCTGCCAGAAAGTGTACATGGTAAAGTAAGAATATTGACCCAGAGATTTCCACTGAAAAGTTCTATAATTAAAAGCTCTTGACTGCACAGGATAACTTCAATCTTACCTTGTTTATAAACAGGTTTGTATAAACCATCTGAACAGGAAATGGCTGAAGGTAAATGCCTGGAGAGTGGAGGGAGACGGAGTAGTGTCAGTTCCTTGGACTCTACTGTGTCATCAGGAGTTGGAAGTGTTGGTACCCAGACTGCTGTCCCAGATGACCCAGAGCAATTCGAAGTCATCAAGCAACAAAAGGAAATAATTGAACATGGGATAGAACTGTAAGCTCAGTATGACAGGAAAACTAAAGTTCACTAGTAAAAAAATGTGTACAACTGTGTTGTTTCTTATGGTCTCACACAGTCATACCTGTAGGGACACTTAGAAATTGTTCTTAATGCTGAAGATCCCTGCCTGCTATTGTCAAAAACAAATGCTGGAGGCTGTTGTGGTTAAAAGAAATTCCATAAAATCCTGTGTGGAGTGGAAGGTGTTTTAACAGCTTTGCTTTTTGCTGGCTCAGCTGCACAGGAGTTGTATGTGTGTAGAAAGAAATTGGCTTGAGGGGTAGGGTGGCGTTACAGCTCTTAAACCATTTGTTGTCTTTATTGAAATAGAGTTTGGAGAATGAAATCATTGTCCAGTTGTGCTTTACTTCTTTTTCATTAATTTGAAAATCTTCATGTCTATAAATGCTAGAAAAATATCTTGAACAACATCTTTAACATTTAATGTAAAGTTTTGAATTTTTAACACTTCAAAAAGTCCTTTTTTAAGTGAGTTTTCCAGCAATAGCTTATAAGGTTATCAGCAACTGAATGTACCTTATGAGATAGTCTGTGGTGTGATATAAGTAATAGATTTGTTGCACATTCTTTGACATTTTTTCTGATTAGAAAAAAGACATGAGGCTACAGCACAGAATCTTTGGTTTATAAGGGCTCTGTACATTGAAATTTTATAGATTGTGATATTTTTAATTGTATGCCTCAATTTCCCCATGTTTTTTGTCTGCATAGGTTTAATAAAAAACCAAAGAGAGGAATACAGTATCTACAGGAGCAGGGAATGCTTGGCACTACAGCTGAGGACCTGGCACAATTCTTGCACCAAGAGGAACGCCTCTGTTCTGTAAGATCACAGCATGAGATAGTTAACATGCCCCTGATGTTTGTACATACCCTCTCTGTAGGTCACACCTCAGTCACAGAGGACTGAACATGCAAGGATTTTCCTGGACACACTTGATACCAAAGCTATTCACTGTTTACTTGCTGTCATAGGCTTCTTAGTAAATACTGTGTTACAATAAAGTGCTGGAGGGTTCCCCATAAACAGAATGTGCATTTCACCTGTCCCTGCATTAGCAGTACCTTCCCAGCACAGGAGTGTCATGTAGTGCAGTGACAGAGCATTCTGTGCTGTGTGTGAACCTGGGCACAGTTCAGCTTTCCTTGGCTCTGCAGTGATGCAGATCTTGCCCCTGGAGGTGAGGGGTGCAGGACTGTGCAGACTAAGGGCACATCCAATGCCTCTGTCTCTTGCCACCCCTCCAAGGGCTGCCCTGCCTGCTCAGCAAGGCATGTCAGCCCTACCAAACTGAGCTGTGCAGCTCTCAGGCCAGAAACCTTCCTGCAAAGCTGGCTGTGGACTGCACAGTAATGCCTGTTCTCTTGTGTTTTTAGACTCAAGTAGGGGAATTTCTTGGGGAAAGCAACAAGTTTAACAAGGAAGTGATGTATGCCTATGTAGACCAGCTTGATTTCTGTGGAAAGGACTTTGTCTCTGCTCTGCGCACATTCTTGGAAGGTTTTCGTCTGCCGGGTGAAGCCCAGAAGATCGATAGATTGATGGAGAAGTTTGCTGCCAGATATATCGAGTGCAACCAACGGTAACTCAGACATTTGTGCAGGACAAACACCTGGAGAATATTCCCTGGCTGTACTGTTTGTGGGCCTTAGGGTTGAGGGGTATCTTAAGCTCGTACCAGGCCAGGAACTCCTGCAGGCCTGTGTGAGGAGCAGATCTTGCTGCTGATCCTGGTGCCAAACCTCCTCAGCAGCTAGGCAAGAGGGAAACTTTGGATTGGAAGTGTACTGATGCTGGCAGTTCCTTAAATCCCAAGTACTTGCTAGAAGAAATTACAGGAAGAGGGAAGCCCTAAGTATTTTAAATTGTTTCTATATTACCTGGTCTGTTTTTTAAACAAATGTAGATCAGTCAAGCATAAAAAACAGTAATAAGCAGTAGCAATTGCTACAATTAAAAATTCATGCCATAAATATCTAATATGATGTTGCAATGTTTTTTCTTGCTCTTAGGTGTGGAATAAAATGTGTATGTGTTATTTGATGCCAAACAGGCAGTGCTGCTGTTGTTCCTGATGTGATAAACTAGCCCTGAAGTTTAGCTCCATGTCAGGCTTAATTGATTCTCATTCCTTAGACCAGATGATGAATCACTGGTTGTTTTTTTTTATCATTCTTTATGGAACTCTGGGAGTGAAAAATAAAATGCTCTTTAATTTTTGTAGGATTAGCTGAAGAAGGATAATGTATAATCTTGAGGGAATGTACTTGAAAGTCCCAGTCACCACTAGTTTTCAGGATTGTAAGATGATGTGCTTTTTTTAACTCCTTCTGTTTGCATTTTAAACCACTTGGGGCTTGATGTGTTTCTAACTGCTAACTTCAGGCTCTGTTAGCTCTTTGGTTGAATCCACTTGAATGCACTTCTGGGTATTTTTCTTGCATGTATAACTAGAGCTAATATCCATTATTGGAATTGGGCTCTATAAACCTGTTTTGTTTCTTTCCTCCCTCAGGCAAACACTATTTGCTAGTGCTGACACTGCCTATGTTTTGGCATACTCCATTATAATGCTGACTACAGACTTGCACAGTCCACAGGTAGAAATTTAAAAAACCCAAACTTTTAAAAGTTCAAATCTCCCTGGAACTTGCATTCAAAATCTGATATCCAACTTCCTTTCTTCTTTACAGGTGAAAAATAAAATGACAAAGGAGCAGTATATTAAAATGAATCGAGGAATCAATGACAGTAAAGACCTGCCAGTAGAGTATTTATCCACAATCTATGAAGAAATAGAAGGAAAGAAAATTGCAATGAAAGAGACAAAAGAATACGCAATTACAACCAAGTCTAGTAAACCAAGTAAGAAGGAATTAGAAACTGGAAAGATGATGGTGGTTTTTAGCTATTGCAGGATCTTTGGGATGGCATAGTGGTGTGCAGAGTCCTTGTGAAAACACCTTGGTGTGACTGATACAGACACTCGAATGAAACTGGCTCAGTTATTAGTTAATGCTGCTCTGTGTGGTGCAAACAGCTGTGTAGGTGCCTCTGGCACTGCTGCAGAGCAGTACTAGAAACCAGATTGGATTGGGGGTTTTAAATGTGTGAGGCAAAAAGGGTGCAATAACTGAAGGGGGCACTTACTTTGCAATTAACTTGTTGGTTTTATCTGCCAGACAACAGGTGAGGGCTCGTTTTGGGTTGTTTTTTTGTCCCCCTATCAGTATGGTGTCATGGTTCAGAGAGTTTAGACAGTTTGTCATGGTCTACAGCCACCTCTCCTCATCCAGACCAAATGAGGGCTTCTGTGTGTAGTGTGCAGTAGAAACCAGGATCCCCAGCTGTACCCTGCTTTTACTCAGGATAGCTGGTATTAATTTAATTCAAATTAGTAAATTCTGAATCTTCAGCTTAGTGGGTTTTTCCAGTGTTTTCCATGCTGTTACAGGTTTCCTGTAACAACATTTCAAATGGGAAAAAATTAATTTGTTTGAAAATTGAAGCTGCAGCCTTTAGCGTAAAGATAAAGGAACACTAAGTTATTAATATATTTATCAAATTGATGAGAGCTAGTTTTGTTTTGGGGATGTGAGCCTAAGAAGATAAAGGATTTTCAATCCATTTTTACAGACAAAATTACTTAATAGAGTGTGCACCTCTGACTTGAAATGATTATGTCATAGCATATGTCATATAGTAAAGGGCTGAATTAGGTACATTCTGGAAGATTTTTGTATTTCGTTTGCAATACCTTTGTTTAATGTTTTGTGGTGCTCAATGTGAAGACAAGGACTATGCTCTCCTATAAGAAAGGAGCCAATGGAACTATGTGGTGTTGCCCTTAGGTGTAGCTAATGAGAAGCAGCGGAGGCTGTTGTATAACTTGGAGATGGAGCAGATGGCCAAGACAGCCAAGGCCCTGATGGAGGCTGTGAGCCACGCAAAGGCACCTTTCACCAGCGCCACTCACCTGGACCACGTCAGGCCCATGTTCAAAGTGAGTGTCAGTTCTCACTGTGTCTGCAGTACTGAGAGTTTTTAGCATGGAAAACGAGTGAAAAATTTCTCTAAAGAGTTTGGTAATGCAACAGGTGGACTCTTGATATATTTGGTTTCAGCGACTCAGTGTTTTGAGTTACAATTTTAATAGACTTCTGAAGTTAGTTTCTTCCTCTCTTTAGCTTGTCTGGACTCCATTGCTGGCAGCTTACAGTGTAGGCTTGCAGAACTGTGATGACACAGAAGTTGCGTCCCTGTGTTTGGAAGGAATACGCTGTGCCATTAGGATAGCCTGTATTTTTGGAATGCAGGTTGGTACCAGACTTAGCTTGGGATTCACTAAGGGTTCTTGGAGGCAGGTGAAGAAGCACTAACAGCTTATACGTAAAAGATGAAGTGTTTTATTTGCTTTCTTGAAATGGTAGAAGATTTTGATATAACCAAGCTGTTCTTCAACTCTGCTTTCCTTTTTCTTGCCGAGTCTTCTATTAAGAGCATTTGCTAGCTGACATCCTACTCTCCTTCAGCTGCAAAGTGCTATCCATAGAAGAAAAATTCTGTAGGCAAGTCACTTTCTCTGGTTGTTAAGGACTCGATTACGATGCTTGTTTCCCTGTCTTGTAGCTTGAACGAGATGCTTACGTACAGGCCCTTGCTCGTTTTTCCTTGTTGACTGCCAGTTCCAGCATCACAGAAATGAAGCAGAAGAACATCGATACCATTAAGACACTCATTACAGTTGCACACACAGATGGCAACTATCTTGGCAATTCTTGGCATGAGGTAAATACTGATTGGCTTAAATAGTGACCTGTGATGCCCTTTGAAAACCTGCATAATATTTTTCCATCTATCAACTCCCAGAACTGTCTTGAAAATGTGAAGGAAGTGCATTATATTTTTAGCAGGGTTTTTAATTATAAGGGGTGTGTGTGTATAGATATATATTAAAAATGCACTGTATTTCTTTTGTAAGATCCTACAGGTTGTTTTAAAGGTTGGAGAACATGGGAAGGTTATAAATATTAAATATGAACATATGTTAGGAATAAAAATATGGTGATGTCCAGAAACACAATGTTTAATTTCTTTTGGTTTTAGATCTTGAAATGTATTAGCCAGCTGGAACTGGCACAGCTCATAGGAACTGGCGTGAAAACTCGGTATTTGTCTGGCTCTGGGCGTGAGAGGGAAGGCAGCATCAAGGGCTACACCTCTGCAGGGGAGGAGTTCATGGGCCTGGGATTAGGTAAGAGTGTTCATCCTGGACTTCGCAAAGCTGCATGTGTAGATGAAGTAGGATGGCTAACAATACTCAGTTTTATAAGATGTTCAAATACATTTATTTGCTTGGAGTTGGAGTTAATATCAAGTCATGATTTCATGATGCTGAGTAGTGGTTTTTAATGCTTTTATTGCAGGGAACCTGGTTGGAAGTGGGGCTGACAGACGGCACATGGCGAGCATTCAGGAGTCCGTGGGGGAGACCAGCTCCCAGAGCGTTGTGGTGGCAGTAGACAGGTACTGAGAAAGTAATCTCTGCACTCCTATCTACATCTTTGTCATCTGCCCTTCTGAAATGATGTCTAAAGACATGCTTCTGTCCTAACCTGTGTGTTGGAGTGGGACTTCTTAATAATTACTGAAACTATTGTGCTGATCTGTAGAGTCACACATTTAGACTTGCAGTAGTTATTCTAATGTAAATGTATCTGTTACCACATTGAAGTCCAAAAGCTTTGGGAATGCTCCCCACTTATCAGTGTTCTATAATGGACTACCATCAGTGGTCTCAACTCCTCTCAAGACTGAACAGCTGAAGGGGAAGAAGGGACAATGGTGCATCTTTAGTTTTTCTCTGGTTTGTCCTGACAGCCACAGCTGACCATATTCTCAGACTATGTGGAGATGGAGCAAGTGGCTGGCATTCAGTAGTCTTGCAGCAAAGCTTTCTTAATGTCTTTTTATTGTCCCTGTAAAATTGAACATACTGTCACCCAAATGAGTGTTCCAGCATTACTTGCCTTGATGAAATTGGAAGCCTGTGCCTGTTCTGCAGCAGGACATGAGCACAGGAGACTGTGATTTGGAAGAGGGAAGAGAATGCTTAGACTAAGGAGAAAGGCATGAACTGCTGCCAGTGAGTAAGAATGAAAGAGCTACAGAGTTCATGGCTTGGGGGACTGTCAAGTACCGCCAGGAGATGTGCTGATCTTTTCCTACAGCACTGGGATATGACTGGCTCTTGTGGTTGTGCAGCTGAAACTCCAACTCCGTTCTTTGTTCCGCAGGATATTTACAGGCTCGACTCGACTGGATGGGAATGCCATAGGTATGTACTGAGTAGCAGTGGGTTCCAGGGGCCCTGCAGTGTAAGGCCTGAGCTCACAGCAGGGTTTTCCTGTGCAGTTGACTTTGTGCGGTGGCTCTGTGCTGTCTCCATGGATGAACTGGCTTCCCCACACCACCCTCGCATGTTCAGCCTGCAGAAGATAGTGGAGATCTCCTACTACAACATGAACCGCATCAGGCTGCAGTGGTCAAGGATCTGGCATGTGATTGGCGATCACTTCAATAAGGTACTTCTTAAAATCAAGTTGCAGAACACATAGGAATAGCAGGATTTCTTCAGTCAACTTCTTCCCCTCTGCGTTTTTAGTGGCTTAAGCTGTGATACTGAAAAAAAGGTTCCATTCAAGGCACCTAAAAGAAGCACCTACTTAAAAATCCAAAGTGTATGAATAGCCATGGAAATGTTTATAGGAATGTTCTTTAATCACTTCATTATGTGATTTTGTATTTGTAATCTTTCTCAGTTCTACCTTTCTGATCAAATGCCAAGTTAGTTTTCCTCTAAAATGTACACAGATGATCCTGGAACAGTTGTTTTCCTTGGGAACTGAACCATATTTGGGTGGGATTTTTTTTAACCTAAGTTTTTGTTGTTTTTTTTTCTTTTTGGCATCTATCTGGCTATTATGGTTCTGCATTGTTGTATACAAAATCCATGGGTCTGTTTAGGTGGATCAAATGACAGAAAGCCTCCTTCAAGAGGAACCCTGTATTTCATAAATATCTAAACAGTAGAACGTGCCAGCAATTTTTAGTGGGCTGAGATGAAACTTGAATGATGGATCTGTTAGTCGTGTAAGTGATACATTAGGAGATAAGAGTTTGAAAATACTCTTTTCTTCTAGGTTGGGTGTAACCCTAATGAGGATGTCGCCATCTTTGCTGTAGACTCACTAAGGCAGCTGTCAATGAAATTCCTTGAGAAGGGAGAGTTGGCCAACTTCCGCTTCCAGAAAGACTTCCTAAGGCCTTTCGAGCATATTATGAAGAAGAACAGGTGTGAGGCACTGCAATTTCTGCTTCAGCTTTCTGTAGTCTTACTTAAGGATGTTGCTTGGTGTGGGTTAGATGGTCAATGTGCTTTGAAGTGGGGCAGTTGCTTTGGGCCAGTGTAAAGTATTCTTGCTTTCCTTTTTATTTTTTGAAGATCTCCGACTATTCGGGACATGGTGATACGCTGTATCGCTCAGATGGTGAACTCCCAAGCTGGTAACATTCGTTCAGGCTGGAAAAATATCTTTGCAGTCTTTCATCAGGCAGCGTCAGACCACGACGGGAATATCGTGGAGCTGGCCTTCCAGACTACAGCACACATAGTTAGTAAGTACTGCTTCACAGATGCAAGTACCCAAATTGTGAGTCCCTTTCAAAGGCTCATCTGAACAAGACTTTCGTATTTCCAGGCAAATAAACATAAGACTGTTTAAACTCTGCAGTTGCGTCATGCCCATTGAGTGTCCTAATTGCTACGGACAGGAAAAACAAGATACAGATATTCTGGTGTAGAACTTTGGAATGCAGTTGGTGGGATGGTGAAGAATGCAAGAGAAGGCAAAGAACCATGTTTAATGTAGATCTGGTCCTTTCATGTTTGTTTGTTCCGTAGTGTCCCATGGCTGATGTGTCTAGATTGGTGCAGTTTGTGGATTTCAATATCAGTAAATTTTAAGAAATGTATTTGTTTATTCTTCACAGCAAACATCTTTCAGCAGCATTTTCCAGCAGCAATTGACTCATTTCAGGATGCAGTAAAATGCCTCTCTGAGTTTGCCTGTAATGTTGCCTTCCCAGACACCAGCATGGAAGCCATCAGGCTTATTCGCTACTGTGCAAAATACATCTCAGAAAGACCACAGGTATATTGAAATTCTCATCCTTGTGCAGTCTCACTCTCTTTTGCTGTTAGATGGAGATTAATATAGTTACCAAGAAAGAGCTTTCAAACTCAAACTTCAGTTGCAAGGGTTTGTATTAAAAGCTTAATCAGATTTAGGAGTAATTTTAGTATGATGTAAGCAGTAAACTAGGGCTAAATAAAATGTTAAGTCTTTTAGGTTCAAATTGGAAATAACTGTAGGAAACAGTCCTTCTTTGATTTTGTTTTTGTAGTGTGAGTATGACCTGGAAAGCAACACTACTTCTTCTGTCGCCCTAGTTATGTCTGTTGCTTACAAACACAGATCTTTTTCTTTGTCAGTCTGTTTTGTGAATAGTGAATATAGTAATCACATGGCTGAAGACATCCCAGAGTTCCATTGCAGTTCTCTATTGCACATCACATTCAATGAGCCAGAGAAGTGCAGAACTGGTTTCTGCCAATTTTTATATTTTACAGGATTTGAGTATTACAGTAGGAACTAACTTTCCAGGTTTGTTTGTGCCACTAGTAGTATCTAAAATCTGCCATGTTGAAAGATTTTTTTAAAACCTCTCCTTTTTCCTGCCCATCTTCAAGGTATTAAGAGAATACACAAGTGATGACATGAATGTGGCTCCTGGGGACAGAGTATGGGTCAGAGGATGGTTTCCCATTTTATTTGAACTTTCTTGTATCATCAATCGTTGCAAGTTAGATGTTCGAACAAGGTAATAAAGCTTTTCTGTTTTTTTTTTTTTTTTAATTCAGTTAGTAAAGAGATCCCTGGAACTCATTTTAACCTCTGTTCCTTTATTTGTTTGGGTTTGTTTATAGAGGCTTAACAGTAATGTTTGAAATCATGAAGAGTTACGGGCATACATTTGAAAAACACTGGTGGCAAGATCTGTTCAGAATTGTGTTTCGGATTTTTGATAATATGAAACTCCTTGAACAACAAACAGAGGTAAAAAACCAAGAAAACCCCCAAAGCAAGCATTCCTCAGAGTTGTGTTTCTAAGAACTTGCACAACCAAGGCAACAGTCTGTATGGTTTGTCTTGTCAGTATATTGCCACCCCACACCACCTCAGACTTAATGATGTTTTGTGTTCTGCTGAACTCTGTGGCAGGAAAGAAACTTGTAGTGTCCAGTGACTGTCTGTGTGTTCTGTCTGGTTATTTTCAAGGGAAATGTTCTCACTCTGTCGTGAACATGCGGTTTTCTGAGCAGTGTCCATGTGCCCAACAGGACACCTGCAGTCGTGAGGCTTTAGTTTTATCTGGGTTCTCCTCCTCTCCTCAGAGGCCCAGTCTTTTGTTGAGCAGCCAAGTGTTGTCATAGGAGCACCCACATAGACCCAAAGACTTTGTGTTCTCTCCCCAGAAGTCTGAGTGGATGACCACGACGTGCAACCACGCACTCTATGCCATCTGTGATGTGTTCACACAGTTCTATGAGGCTTTACATGAGATCCTTCTTCCTGACATACTGGCACAGTTACACTGGTGTGTAAAACAAGGTACCTTATTTACTTGTATCTTTTGATTACATGTATTTTTAAACATTCATTACTTAAGAAAGGGAAAGTTAATGAATTTTGGAAGAATAAAGCTAGCAATCTATTTACTAAGTTACAGTGTTCATAATGTGTTACTGTGACACAGCCAAGGCTTTTGGAAAGTGATGCTAATCTTCTGCCTTTGACTGCAGGGTTATCTTACCTCCTTTATTTACACATATCGATACTTTAATGCATTCTCATGTTTTTGTCTTTTTTCTCATCACAACGCTTTCTCCCAACCACTGAGTACTTTTAAATACAGCTTTCTAAAGAACATGGTTTCTTTCAGGCTCCAACTCCTGCACCTGGAATTCTTCATGTTGCTAGCGTGGAATGGGGGGGGATGATATTGCAGGAAATCATAATTTTCTAATTGATGCTTTTCCTTCCTTTGTCTCACTTGGAGCCTCCTTTGTGCTTCCATCCTTTCTGTTGTTTCCCCTGGTTGGATTTCCATCTTATGAAGGCTATTTTGAAACTCTGGTTTTTATTCAGTGGGTTCCTCAGCTTGATACTGTTGTCACATGCTTTATAGGTAGGCTTTGAGTCAAGACACCATGTATTTCACAGTATTGGTAGCTATTTTTAATGGAGCAGTGATAGAGAATGCCTAATTTTGCACTGATGTTCTGGAAGTTGATAAATACGGGACATTTCTTTCACAGACAATGAGCAGTTGGCACGATCAGGTACAAACTGCCTAGAAAACCTGGTAATACTCAATGGACAGAAATTCAGCCCTGAAGTCTGGGGCCAGACGTGCAATTGTATGCTAGAAATCTTCAAAACAACTATTCCTCATGTGTAAGTTCATAAATCTAATTCTTATATTAATACCCAGTTCCAGAGCAACAATATTTACCTTTTTTGTTCTGTTCTGTTTTGTATTTTTTAACCCTGTGAAGCTTGCTGACATGGAGGCCTGTGGGAATGGAGGAAGATTCAGCTGAAAAACACTTGGTAAGAGTTAATACAGGGCAATAAACGAACTTCAAAGGGTTTGTGTTAGGTCAGCTTTTGAAATATTCTGTTGTAGTCAATACACTTGACAAGGAATTGACAGTAGGTTGTATTTGGTGTCATGGTAAAAAAAGGATGTAAAGAGTGGATGTAGGATGCCTTTGAATGCAAGATGAGTGAAGTCATGTGAAAACTGATAGCTGGTTGGGAGTTAGTGTTTTGAATTGCTAGAATTGCTCTGCATTCTCTTCTAGGATTTGGACCTGGATCACCAGTCTTTAAGCAGCATGGATAAAAATGCTTCTGAAAGAGGGCAAAGTCAATATTCAAATCCAACAGATGAAAGCTGGAAAGGTGGTCCTTATACAAGTAAGGAAAATGGGCAGGCTTTTCAATACACTTCTATAGCCAGTCTTAGTTCACTTCTGTAGTTCTGTACAGAAAGTTTTGAGGCAGTTAAACTTGGAGTACATCTTTTGCTGCTTGTCTTTATGCCTTGCAGAGAGATTTTCACTTTAGGAGATAGTTCACAGCATCACTAAATATCAAAATACTCATGGGAATATCATATTTTGCTAGCCTGTTGTAAGTGAACTCTAGTGAGTTGCTTCTGAAACTTGTGTTGTTCTATTTCATTAGATCAGAAACTATTTGCTGGCCTCCTTATCAAGTGTGTGGTACAGCTGGAGTTGATACAGACCATTGATAACATAGTGTTCTATCCAGCAACAAGCAAGAAGGAAGATGCTGAGCACATGGCTGCAGCTCAGGTACCATCAGACTTAATTATGACCTTGTGACAGTAGAGTACAAACTATGGAAGGCTCTGATGTGCATTTACAGAACAGAATCTCTTCCTATTTCTAACTCAGCATTGCCCTGAATATATGTGTAAATCACTCTTAAGCTGTAATTTTTTTGTCTGTCTCCAACGTGTTTCCTGGCCATGTGCCTGCAGCAATATTATATTGCCTTTATTTTTATTATCAATAGAATAGATTAT